>JAVDPK010027831.1:0-27385 GCA_034780415.1 Cichlasoma orientale
GCATTAAACCAAAAATAAAAACTAATAAAAACGAGCAAAACCACTCTGAAAACTAATTAAAACTAACTGATTTAGAGGAAAAAAAAGTAAAAACTAACTAAAACTAAACTATAATGTAAAATCCAAAACTATTATAACCTTGGTGAGAAGGAGTGTTAAAAGTAATCACTTTTGTTTACATATTGATTTTCACTTTACGGCACGATCCGCGTTATGTCTGTTTTGCTTTTACGACAATAAAAAGGTTGTACGTTAACACTGAGAAGCTGGGTCGTGTGCTTTTTTTCGGCCCTGTAAAAGCAGACTATTTTCAATACTGATGCCAAATTAATTGGCAGCTGCTGTTCATCTTTATAGCACCCAGATCAAGCAGGTTAACAAGTTTAAATACCTTAGCTCGATAGTCCAAGAAAAGTAGATTGCATTGGCAGAATGGACCAAGCAGCAGCCACATTTGCATCCCTTCTATGGTGCCTATGCAAGAAGCCTAACATGAAGACCAAGATATGTCTCTTCTGAATGCTGATACTGTCCATCCTTCTTTACAGCTCCAAAACCTGGACCTTACCCAAACAAATTCTTAACAAGCTTGAGGTATTTCAAATGCGTTGTCTGTGACAAGTCCCTGGAGTTTCCATATGCAAACACATTCAAAATGAAATAATTCAAGACCATTGCCAGCAACAAATACCTGTCAGTGATCAAGTACAGCAACACTGGCTTTGCTGGCTTGGGCATGTTTGCAGAATGGGCAAAAGCTGACTACTTCTTCAGTTGCTGCAGAACTAATGGCCTGCTCATTGGTATGTCAAACAAAATCTGCCAAAGAAAACATGGACCAAACAGATTGGGGACAACTTGAAGGGCCAACGATTCAGTTTCAAATAAGCTATAACCAGGTCCAGTGATCGAAAGACTTGGAAAAATGTCATTTAGAGACCTTGACATCTTGCGGCATCTGATCTGCATACTGAGTACTTGGTCGACCACCTGGACCAACTGGACAGTTATAATATAAAGTATTTAAAAAGAGCTCAACCTTTAACATCTGCAGCAAATCTATGTACCACTGATGGGGAATTTTTTTTTCCAGAATAAGTACTTTTACTTTCAACTTACTTTATGTTCAATTTATCAGTAATACAGTTTACTGTGTAGAGAGCTGTTTTCATAAGGTTTTATTGATATTTTTTGCTAAAGGAAAGATTCTAAAAAATGGGGAGTTTTTCTCATTGACTTCTGTAGGATCAGAAGTCTTTTTGCAACAGCTATCGCCCCTGGCGGCCAATATAATGAATACAAGTTTAAGGTAATTCCATGGCTTTGATTTTCAGACCCAGAAGCTGTGCCCAGCTGTCTACATTTTTTTTCTCTTTTTTTTTTGGCAACATGACTATGTTACACAGCTATGTTCTTTCTTTTCATGCTGACATTGGTGTTTCTCTCTGTTTCCCATCAGCAGCCCTGTATCCTTTTTTGTGTGTTTGTTTTTGGGTCACACAGTATTCATTTTCAAGGACATATAGTACGACCTTAATGGGTGCACGTTAACCCCCATCTCCCTGGCAGCAGTGGTATCTGTCACTGGCAGTCTCATAGGGGAAGTAACAGAATGATCAGAGCATGGGGAAAATCACCCAGCCCCAAAATACAGACAAATACAGTACCAGTCAAAACACTGGTACTGTACATTTTTGTAACGGTCATCAAATGCTTCAACAAAGCTTGTGTCTAAGTGCACCGAAGGTTGACAGGCTCAAAAGTGATAATTCCTTTGTGCCCAGTTCATAATGATCCAATCAGCTGAATGTCAGTATCAACACTGCATCCAGCATTACCTCACAGTACAGGAATAGTGGAATCAGTAAATGCAATTCTATTCCTAAATATTAGATAGTAATCTCTTCCACTTAAAGAAAAAGTAACCATATTACTGTGAGGGAATACATTATTGAAGCACCACTGCTTATCTTTCATTCATTCATTCCTTAAATTATAATTTACATACGCAGTCAGCTGATAAGTATGAATGCCAATATATACACATAGAATGAGCCTTTTTCACACATCCTTTCCCTAATCCTAAGTGCAACCCCAAAGAAAGAGTTAATTGTAAAACAGATCAGCTACATTATATGCCAGTAGTTCCAGACCACTTTGTCCTGCACATTGGAATGCATAAGGCCAACGGTTATTATAAGTTACTGTCAGTGATCTTAGCTCTTGCTATCTTAGTGTTGCCTCTGCTATACCTTAGCAGAAAAGTGTGGAGAGAAAATATTGTTTTTAGCTCCAACAAAAAAAGATACATCCCTTAAGAGTGTTACCACGAACAGGTGAGGGGCACACAGCTGGATCTGAGAATATTGCTGGAACACTCTACAGAAGAAACGGGCATCATATTGAAGCTTTGTTGCATGAGGAATTTAACTCTAATAATCAGTTTGGGGTCTTGCAATCAGGTCCCTAAATACCCCTTGTTATAACATTTTAACATACCAGGTATGCAAAAGGATACTGACCAAGTCTCTGTATGCTCTCCCTTACCATGCTGGGATAAAGCATGAGCTTAAAGTCTTTCCTTCATCTTAGAAACAGCAGTTAAGGAATCTCATCACTAGGTTTAGTCCTTAGTTGTTTTGGAACTTTGGAGTTGACCAGTCAGCAGAATATTAATTTATGACAGTGGCTCCCAAAAGTGTGGGCCACAGCCCACCAGAAATTCCGTTTGTATTCATTTATATAAAAAGTGAATTAAAATTGGTAACAGGAGGCAGTTCCCTTTCAGTCGATTCACTCGATACAACACATTTAGTATGTGATATCACGCCCTCGCGTGTCCTGCTGAAGACACCTCTATTCACGCCTTTGAGGCAGATGACCTGTGATGACGTGAGTGGCTACATATACAGTGTATATACTGTCATCACAGTCATACCTCAGTTATTACGCTCTTCACCTCGCTAAGAACACCTCTGCCGAGGCGAGCTGGCTAGCTACTGCTAGTTAGCTCTGTTGTCTGCCGTCTCAAATTTAGTTTAACTGCCCCTGTTGGTGTTAGCCCCACCGCTCAGTTGGTGTGTGGACTGCCCGCAGAGTGCTAATTTTGAGTCCTTTGCGTTCTAGCATGGCTACTAGACCAAAGCATGCCCCGTCTGCCTGGGGATTGTCCACACTAGGAGAGCGTTGACTGAGCCCGATGTCTGTGCATTTTGTCGCCAGCTTCGGCTCGACCCTGGAGAGACGGGTGACTTTTGTGGAAAAAGTGCTGGGAAGGACAGCTATCGCATGACATGACGCCCTCCTCTCTGAGTCTGGGATCCCGGCTTTCCCTGGATCCGAAGGCGAGGAGTACCTGTCTGATATCCCCACATTTAGCTGGGCAGACCACATGGAGGCCATTGATGGGTTAGCCGAAAGTGAGCCGGAACCATGCGAGAGCACTGGCCAGCTTCAGTCTGAGCTAGCCGCTTGCCCGGATGATGAGGACCTGCTGGACATTGGCCTGGATTTGCATGGTTTGTCGGAGGATGAGCAGGAGAGTCTGTTGTTGGCTCAGGTGCCGTCGCTGCCTACGACGGTCAGAAACCACCTTCCCATCTTCCCAGATTTTGTCTCCAAGCTAACCGCTTCATGGAACAAACCTCTGTCTACCCGCGTCACTGTGCCCGGCTATGGACAGTATCTGGAGCTTCACGGCGCAGAGGAGGCTGGTTTAGGTAACCCACCTCCGATGGAGCCGTCCCTGACGGCTTATCTGGCCCCATCAATGCTACCGTCCAAGCACTGCAGATTTTCTGCATCTCAGCTGGACAAGATTTATCGGGTTCAGGCAGGTGCTGCCCGCGCCATGAGCTCCGCTACTATGCTCCAGACGTACCAGGCGATGTGCCTGGCGGAGATCGGCTAACTGGTTCCCCCAGATAGCCCACTGGCACCTCTCCTCGATGAGGTCAGAGTCACCACGGACTATATTCTCCATGCATCCCGCTGCGCAGCACTCTCCCTGGGCAAAGGGATGGCTTCAGCAGTGGTGGCTCAGAGGCATCTGTGGCTGACCCTCTCCGATGTTCCGGACAGGGACAGGGCTATTTACCTGGACCAACCAGTGTCTGCTGCCGGATTATTTGGGCAATTGCTTGAAGCGATTCAGCCCAATTTCAAGCTGAGGAAGAAGCAGACCAAAGCTCTATGCGACATCATCCCCAGACGTGATGTGAAGCCCAAGCTAATAGCTACCTCTCGCAGGCCCGCTGTTTCTCTGCCCACCGGAAGAGGGTGGCGCCTACCGCTGCTGTGGGTGCGCCACCAGCAATGACACAGCCTCCGTGTTGGATTCCACGTCAGTCGGCTTGGCGAAAAGGCCCACCTTCGGGGCCCAGGAAGGATTCCGTGCCCGGGAGGAAGAATCCTCAGCCCTCCTAGCTCTGGGATTGAGGAGAAAGGAGGTCCAGCAGGAGAGAGATGCTGCTCCTCCCCATTTGTTGCCGCACAAAAGGTGCTGCCTCAGTTCTGTTAAGGTCGTGTTAAACGTTCAGGTGACCAAACCAAGTGGTCCTCCTGTATCACATTGTTATGCCCCAATAAAGGTGCCTCTTGCAAACCAGATGAATGTACATGTTCCTGTGTTACATTCAATAAAGAATGCATATTTGCAAACATGTGTAAATCCTCAGCCTGCAGGCCAAATGAGCCGAGTCAGGCAGTTTATGCCTTTCCCCGCAGACACACTGGGGGGCGACGTCGCCTCACCTACAGTGCTGTAGGTAAGCCGTCTGGCGGCCCACCTCTCCCAGTGGCACGCTTGCACCCCCTCCCCGTGGGTGTTGAGAACTGTCACTACAGGTTACCGGCTACAGTTCCGGGCCAGGCCGCCTCGCTTCCGCGGTGTAGTAAGCTTTACTGTAAGAAGCGAAGCAGCGACAATACTAAGAGAAGAAATAGACACGCTGCTGCGGAAGAATGCGATACGAGCGGTCCCTGCTTCGGAGACGGACAAAGGTTGGCACAGCCGCTATGTTGTCGTTCCAAAAAGAGGGGGAGGGCTTCGTCCTATTCTCGACCTGCGAGTCTTGAACAGATACCTGCGAACGTACAAGTTCAAGATGCTAACACTCAGACAGCTTCTGAACGCAGTCAGCCCAGGGGATTGGTTTACGACAATCGATCTAACAGATGCTTACTTTCACGTGGCTATACACCCAAATCACAGGCAGTTTCTGAGGTTCTCATTCGAGGGCGTAGCCTACGAATACCTGGTGCTGCCTTTCGGGCTGTCTCTCGCTCCTCACACCTTTACAAAATGTGCCGAGGCAGCGCTAGCTCCCCTTCAAGAGAGAGGCATCTGAATTTTAGCCTATCTGGACGACTGGGCTCTCGTAACGGACTCCAGAGAGCAGGCGGCAATGCAGCTCTCACTGGTCCTGTCTCACATTCAGACACTGACACTTCTCAGTGAATTTTCAGAAAAGCTTGCTGACCCCGAGCCAGCGGATCCCATTCCTGGGACTAGAAATATGCTCGCTCTCAGGCCGAGCCCGTCTGTCAGAGCACAGAGTAGCCGCGTTTCACCGCTGCCTCGCTCAGTTTCAGTTGGGACGCAAACTGCGTTTCCAAACAATCTTGCGGTTGTTGGGCCTGATGGCATTAATGATTGCCGTAGTGCCTCTCGGTCTGCTGAGGATGAGAGCTTTCCAGCGATGGACTCTCTCTCATCGCCTGTGTGCATCGCGCCACCTGCGCAGGAGACTGACGATAACCGCTTCCTGCATGTTAGCAATCCACCCTTGGAGAGAGGGTGGTACAACACTAGGATGCCCCGCCACGCAGCTGGGCTCAGTGAAGAGCAGCTGGTCTCAGTGAAGAGCAGCTATTGAACTGAGGGATGACTGTGATGACAGTATATATAATGTATATGTACGGGCGGAGCCACTTACGTCATCACAGGTCATCTGCCTTAAAGGCGTGAATAGAGGTGTTTTCAGCAGGACACGCGAGGGCGTGATATCCCATACTAAATGTGTTGTACCTCGTTCCTCTCCTTCAGGGAACAGAAGTTATAGACATAACTATTCGTTAGTTTGTGATATTACTCATTTCTCTGACCTAAATTTACTGCTCTTGTATTGAAGTTTGTGTTCCAGTGGTAAGTGGGTCACATATTGGCAGTAGCACTTTACAAATGACTGGGTAGTATTAGCAATATATAGCCAACAGCCTGTGTTATGTTTTCTGAATCAAATTTTCAAGGAAATACATCCATATCTCTTGTATTTTGATAAGAGTGAAGACAGGCTTCTAGCCAGGACATTTTCACAGGCCGGCGCTATCAGACGACCAGCGTGTGGGGGGGAGGGGGGCCCATGGGATTTTTTGGTTTTTAAGTGGGCCGCAGCACTCCTGACTTTGGGAACCACTGATGTATGACATCAATTAAAGCTCTGGAAGGACTTCTAATGGAGCCTAAAGCTGTGTCCACAGTGGAAGTGACGTGGCGACCTGAAGTGACTACGGGCAAAATAACCGCAAGCAATGGGAACTAGGTTGGACCTGAGAAAAACTTTTCTCTTTCCAAGCAAGCAACTGAAATGGCTAACACAGAGAGTGACAATGAGAGAATACTGCTGATTGACATATGACCTAGTAGTAAATACAATATAATTATCTAGGCACCCATAACCAGGTCCATAAGTGACTTGACATCAGCTTCAGAGCAATGTGCAACAAGTGAATCACTTCTAGTGTGGACGCAGCTTAAGCAATGAGTGAGCTTTCAGTCATTTAAATTTAGATGTCAGCAAATCCTGAAATTCTGAAAGTAAAACTATCTCATAGGCTAAAACTGTGTTCTGTGCTAAATGATCATCTGTAAATGTACAGTACCAGTCAAAACTTGGGTAAGAGTGTCCAAACTTTTGACTGGTCTGGTACTGTATTTCCAAACCAAACTTATTCAATTACTGTAGCAGACAGTCTGATGGACAGTGGCTGATGCTGCACCAGCAGTGTACAAGTCAGTCCATTGGAAATATGGCTGTTCTGGGAGAGAAACAGCAAAGCTGGTTTGGAATCCTGTCGCTAAGACAGCTAAGCCACTCAGATGCTACAAACCTGACACTACTATAATGGGAATTATGGAAGGATGCCATACAATTCTGGACTTCAGGGAGAAAAATAGGACTAAGAAAATATATGTGTGTATTTGTATGCAAACTGAATACAATGTGTGTGCGTGTGTATGTGTGATCAGGAAAATGTGTGTATAGAACTGGGAATGTGTTTTTCTAATTCTGTCTTTTCTTTCCATTTCATTTTCAAAATACCTTTCTTTTTGCACACTGAACGTGAAGTGCATAATGTACCTGTCCAAGATGTTATGAGCCCACTGAATGGCTGTTGTCAGTTGATATCACTCCAGCCAGTAAGCTGCTTTCTTCACCAGCTAGCAGCCTCAGTAGGCTTTTATTACCTAATTTAAAGGGGTTCATACTGACTTACAGAACAGAAATAATTGGAAAAGCATTAACACTTAAACAGCAGTTAAAAAATACATGAGAAGTCATTTTACTTTCATTTTTGATAGATTTCTTCTTTTTTTTTGACTTGCTGTTTAATATTACTTACAGTCGCTGTGGATTTGTGTTCTTCACGTGGTGTTAGCTTTAGTTTAGGAGGCAACGCTACTTAGGGTTATAAAAGATCATGGTTTGGTTTAAAATACATGATTTCACAACATGAATCACATTTTCTACATTACCAGGGAAAGACTGCCATAGACTATGTACACATGACAGCCAGAGCTCCTACATAATCTAGGTACGTCTTTACTGTTTATTACTGCTTTAAAATGGAGCGCTTATAAACTATAAATATCTACTATCTACTAAGAGTTCGTACTGACCATATCTATGGAGAGATATAAATCTTATACTGTTGGAAAGCTTGTTTCTTTCCCCTCAAATGGTGCCACATTTGCAAGGAAAATGCATTTGTGGGTTGAGCAGCAGAGTTGAGCATTTGGATTGAAAAACTTGCCAGATCTTCTCTGCCAATGACAAACAGCTTATTCTGCTACTGACTCTTGTTTGCTGTCTATTGAATTGGATGATTGAAGTCTGAAGAAACAGGACATATTGGCAATGTAAATATTTATTCATTTAAGAAACAGGGGCCTCAGTAACATGTGGAAGCACCATACACAGCCACAACAGCCTGGCATCAGCTTGGTCGCACACTGCTGCGGGATGGCATCTTATTCTTCAACCAGCATTTGTCGCAAGTCAGCCAATGCGGTTGTGTTAGTCTCTCTGACACAAACAGAACACTCAAGCTGATCCCACAAGTGTTCAGTGGGGTTGAGGTCTGGACTGCAAGCAGGCCATTCCATCCTTTCCACTCCCAAATTCTGGAGGTAGTCTCTGATAAACCAACTCTGTTGGGGGTGAGCATTGTCATCTTGGAGGATAGAGTTACACTATAAGTGTATGGGATTTACCACGGGTTATAGAATCTTGTCTCAAGATCTCTTCATTGAGATTGCCTCCAATGATGACAAGATGCAAAAAAAAGAGTCAATAGTACAATAACCTATTTGGCATTGGCAGAGATGATTTAGCAAGTTTTTCATGGTCACAACCCACATACTTAGCTTTGCTCAACCCACAAATACATTTTCCCATTTTCATGTGGTACCATTTAAGGGGAATTAAACAGGCTTTCCAATGGCATATTTATTTAATTAGAAAACACATTTTTCAGAAGAATGCTGTGGTAATGTGTGTGATATCCTGTAGCTAGAGGGCAAGTAGGTGAAGCTTCTGGTATTGCAAATTGCTTCTGGCTAGTTACCTTGCGGTCTCCTCTTAAGTAGTTAATAGTTAATATTTCCAGAAAGATGACAAGCTGTGGCATGAAGCAGATTTAATTAGTTTTGGTGTTGCTGTTCTTCACATCCCAAGCCAGCAGATGATGTTTTGAATAAACTGAACCAAGATGTAAAAAGTGATGCAAGATACAGGGGGTACCTAGATACACAAATCTGTCATGTTATGAAGCACAGCATGCTGAAGCAGTTAGCCAAATTTCACATCTGTTTCAATGGGAAGTGTCAAAGAAAGATAAATGATGGATCAGAGCTCTGCTGTATGAGGTACAGGCATATGCATTACATTTTAATAATTTAAATTGCCCTTACCTATAAAGGTCAGCGGAATAAAACTCCCAGGATTGATTAATTGATGGGAACTCTTTGAGAAGGTGACATTTAAGAGAATTGTTTTTACCTGCAGATGAACACTTCTGCTGCAGTTATGATCGAGGTAAAAAAGAGATTACGACGATCATTATGCAACTGACTGCAAAACCAAGTCTATTTTAACTCTTTTCCACCTGAACGGATCTAGTATATACATTCACACAGACATGAACAGACTTTCTAAATACCAACTGTTTTCACAGTTGAGCATTTATTTATTGAACATCGCCACAGAGAAAGGAAGGAGACATGCTGCTAAACCCAGGGTAGGTCTCACACCAGAAATCTTTCCAAATCACAAACCAGCATTTACAGTATATTTGGAGACAAAGTCATGAACTGTCGTGCACGTCCAGTAACTAACTTTGACAAACTTTGCTTTTGTGCCACTAATTAACAAAGTAGCACATGCGAATAAATGCAAATAAATACAGGTGCAGGCTGTAAAAATAAAAATTAGCAGCATACTGAATGTGACGGTCACCCCTTCAATAAGACAGTCTTATTGAGGACTGAGGGTAACATTACTGGTAATCAGGGATACTTTATTAAAAGAGAACTTCTTCACTACCATTACTGATGCCCTACTAAATAAATAAAGTATCTTTAGATTGTTAAAGAATTTTAATAAAGATCAGCTAGCAGTTCTTGCTGCCAACTTAAGATAGGTTGCTGTATTCACCCATGATATAATACTGACTGAAAAATAATATATATCCTACAGTCCATTTTTAAAAGACAGGACATGGACTGTTTGCTCTCTCTCTCTGCCAGTCAGTACTACACTGCTCTCAGATACAATGCCGAAAACACTGTTGGATTGCTGTTGTTCATTTAGCATTACATCAGCCTGACTTTCACTCCATCATCCATTGGTCAGCAGTGACTCCAGGTTCCCCCTAGGGTAGCATTATCTAGACTAACAGCTTAATGTAAACCCAGACATGTGAAAGAGCAAAATCAAACGTTGTGTAAATGTGGATGAAACGGGTCTTTTCTTTGCTAAATACAGAGGCAAAGTCATGATACTGGGGAAAGAACTGAGGTTCTGTCATGTGGGGCGAGCTCAGCAGGTGGACAGGTGGGGGGAGAAGGTGGTATGGCTGACAATAAACAGTGGGAAAAACAAAATACTCCAGCTCTTTATATGCCTCTATAATCTTCCAGCTGACATGTGGGTTATGAAGCTCAAACCAGGCGAAACCTAAGATTAAGGGGTTGGACAGTAAGGGGGCTAAAAATCAAACAAAAAAACTGAAGAGACCACAAATGATTAAGAGAATTAGTTTGACAGGTATGGTTTGATGAGTTATGGTGGGGAGTTTCTGACCATTGAGGGCTGTGACAGACATGAGGAAATCAAGTAGAAGAGTGGGAATGTTTAGTTGTTTTACTATTTGGGAGTCAAATAAATTTTGTTCTGCTTTAGAATCTAACAAAGCATGGCGAAGAAGTGTGGCTTCCAATTGTATGTGAGGAGGCTTATTGATAGGACGTGCTCTATCCACCAGTATCCCCGCAACTATTGGCGGGTGCTGGCTTTTGTCCAAACCAGACAGATAGCTATGAAATGTCTAGACATTCTGCAATAGATGCATAACTTTGCTTCCATCCTCCTCTGCAGCTCTTCCGTAGTTATTTAGCCTCAGTTGTATCGGCTCTCCCAAATGCTCAGAGAGAGAGAGAGCTTGAGGTGGCTGCACTGGAAAAGGTGGGTGGAAGGGAGCAATGGACAGAAACTGGAAGCAAGGGCTGGCTACAGCCTTGCTGGTATTTGTAGTCTCTCTCCGGGCCTCATTCACAGAGGCAGTTGTCAATTCTGATAGCCAAATTTATAAGGTCTTCTACAATTTTAGCCTCAGTGGCTAACTCATGCTTTAACCAATCACTCAAAGCATGAAAAAACACTCAAGAGCTTTCTCTTCCCGGCCTGACTCTGTAGCCAACACACTGAACTCTATAGAAACTTTTACCACTGACCTATTTCCCTGGCGGAGAGCAAACTGCTGATGAGTCACTTCCTCCTCCCACAGGGGGATGGTCAAACACAGACTTGTAATCATGAATAAAGCACTCAAAGATACAGACTCAATAAGATTTGAGACTAAATATGCCAAGGTCAAGGCATGGTCTCTCAACATACTGACCAAGTGAGAAATTTTAACATAATCATTTGCGAAGGCTCTGGGAGATCATTTATACAATAAGGAACATTGCAACAGAAAACCTCCACAGTGATCAAGTCACCCCCAAATGTTTCTGGAGAGGGGGGAGCTGGGTCACCAGCGGAGAAAGTTGGCTCATCATCAGAAATAGGTGTGGATGCTATGATCAGGACTGGGGATTCAAGAACTGGGGCTGCAGCAGAACCAGGGAACAATTTAGTGTGTATGGCCTCCAGACCTCCGGGCCATACACACTAAATGTGTTGCTTAGCTTATCTCATCTGTTGTACTTAAAGCACTCAGCTTCTGTTCATGCTCTCTGAAAGTTATTCTATGATGGAAAATTGTCAATGCAGAGAGTTGATCAGAGGTTGGCCAGATTGTTCTGTCATGGCTTATGGAAATAGCATAGCGATTGACTTTGTACCAAAGGAACAGACTAAATAACAAAACTCACAATAAAGAAGTTTATTTACAAAGTTCAACAGAGATGAAGACAACACAAAATCAAGGTGTGCATTATACAGTACCAGGAGGACTAGCTGGGGGCTGAAGTTGAGATAGTGATGTTACCTCCGATACTGAGGCTTTGAAACACGCTTCAGACTCGATAGATTACTTATTGTGAAGCATTTAGCCGGAGCTTGCTTCAGCTGACGTCACTGATGATGTCTGAACCATTTCATTCCTTCATTCAGACTGAATCAGCTGAATGGTTCAATTTGGCAAACAGAGCTTTGAAGCTTTGGCGCGGTACTTAATATGACTTCACGCCTTGTACCAAATGTACTTTGCATCACTGATAGCTGGTTTGTGTGAATTTACCAATGTTCCCCAATGCTTTGATTTGGTGCCACCAAATAAAGTAAAATAAGTTCAGTGTAGGTATCCATCCATGCATTCCAATTATATCTGATAGGAAGAGCATGGAAAAAGATCATATATAATACCTGAACCGCATAAATGGCCCAAGAGATAATTCAGTTACAGCCAATTAATCTCTCCATCGGCTTTGACATCGGAGCATTCCAGGCAACTACTTTATGATCAAGAAAACATGAAAAATAAAAATATGCATCCATACGCCTTAAATTGGTGTCCAAATGTGCGATCCGGGCCAGCGACATTCAATGTGCTGAAAAGAAAACATTGAAAATCAGACAATGTTGCTGGCCAAATGCGCGGTGATTGTAACACACCTATTTAGTGTTTATTAAAATATAATACTCATAGTGTCATATCATTCAAGAGGTGCCGTTTTTACTCCCTTTATTACATCTGGGTGACACCAGCTTTTTCTGTTTCCTGTGAAAGGGTGTTCCCAAAGACTGGGGAAGTTGTCCCTAAAAAGAGAATCAGTTTAAGCCCATCAGTCACACTTACTGCCTCATTGCATTATTATTGAACATCTTCCCTGTCCAATGTGTAATTTAGAATCAAGGACAAACCAAACCATTTCCATTTTTTTAAAATTATTATTTCATAGATGAATTACTCAAGCAGATCATTTTTAATATCTGATACAAAGAAGAAATACATAAAGCACAGTTGGATTGGCAGGTCATTTGAGGAATTGTCACAATATATGGTATCAGTAAAAAGTTTGGACACATTTACACATTCACTTGAATGGGTAAGTCCATCGGTTCTCCAGACAAAGAAGCGTGATTTGTCACTCCAGAGAACATGTCTCCACTGTTTAAAAGTCTAGTGGCTGCATGCTTTACATCACTGCATCTGATGCTTTGCATTGCGCTTAGTGATGTAAGGCTTGGGTGCAGTTGCTCAGCCATGGAAACCCATTCCATGAAGCTGTCTGCACCCTGTTCTTGAGCTAATCTGAAGGCCACATGAAGTTTGGAAGTCTGTAGCGATTGACAATGCAGAAAGTTGGCGACCTCTATGCACTATGCATCTCAGCATTTGCTGGCCCCATGCTGTCATTTTACATGGCCTACCATTTTGTGGCTTCTCCTTTCTTATAATATCACTAACAATTTACTGTGGAATATTTAGTAACGAGGAAATTTCATGACTGGACTTGTTGCACAGGTGGCATCCTATCACTTTACCACGCTGGAATTCACTGAGCTCCTGAGGGCGACCCATTGTTTCACAAATGTTTGCAGAAGCAGTCTGGATGCCATTGGACAATAATGCCAATGTGTGCATTGACAATATTGTCAATATTCAGGTGAAATTAAATTTTTATTGAACACATGAGTACATCTCGAAAGATGAACTCTGACATTACTATGCTGGCACTACAGAATGATTTAAGTATGAAGTTCTTTCTTTCTTTCTTTCTTTCTTTCTTTCTTTCTTTCTTTCTTTCTTTCTTTCTGCCAGAAAGTTATATCAGCAAAATCTAGACAGAAGAGCTGACATGCTAATTGAGCATACATGCCCTGCTATGGAAGAAAATACAACAGAATAAATCTTGTAAACAGTTGTGTACATCTTTGTTCCCCTCAATTTTGAGCTGCTACAAGAGCTGAGTCTCCTAAATGTTTTCCCTGCTTGAATAAATCTGGTTTCACACGATTTCCATGGCATTACAGGGAAAACAAGAGTAGAGATTTTTTTTTATAGGAGGTAGAGAGAGAAGGTAAGGCTGACCAGTGAATTCTCATTGGAGTTCTATAATTACTTCATGCCATTAGATGTTGAGTCTATAATTAACTACCTTTTGGGATTAGCGTGAGCAAAGTCACTGGGTGAGAGGATAGATAGATAAGCAGAAAAAGTGTAGGAGAGAGAGCACAAATAAGTGGAGAGTAGTGAAGGGGTGGGAGAGAAAGAAGGCACGAGGTGCAGATAAGTGAATGCAAATGTGAGACAATCAATGAAGGCTAGAAATGATGTGATATGCAAGAAGAAAATACCAAAAAAAAAAAGGCAGACTTATTTGTGTGAGTGTGTGAATGAAGGTATGTTTTTTTAAACTATAATAATTTGTTAATCATTAAACAATGCTGAATTTTTCAAGGTGGGACAATGGACACTTGAAGATGAGCTGCAAACCCTCCTCCATGTTGGTGATGCTGCATTATGTAATGGGGGGACACTGAAGAATAATGATAAGAGTTCTGCAAATCATAAAGGGTGTGTGTTTATAAAGTTTATTAGAAGGCTATAATTTGTTTTAAGAAATGAGATTTCTTAACCGTGGTTAAAGAAACTGGAACAGCCAAACACTAATTTACGACCTGTTATGATTGCAAGTTGTTCATAATAATTAACTGTCCATAGAAATGAAGGATGAATGCATCATGTTGGTAGAAAAAACCTCTGCCTTAAATGGTTGTATACAAATAACACGTATTTGAGCCACTGCATAGCTCAAGGCCTTTTTTTTTTCAAAGACACACTATGGGTTAAATGGACATTAAGTGCTGTATGAGTAGTCATATAATTCTGGTCCTTGCAGTTTCCATCTCATTTAAGTAATTCTAAGTGCTTAGTGCATTACTTCCACTTGGTAAGAGAGAGACAGAGAGTGACAGGAAGGGAGTGAGAGAAAAGGAGAGAAAAAGAGAGATAGACCAACAAGTAGACAAAAGAAAACAGACAGGGAACGAGGGACAGAGAAAGAGACAGAAGGAATTAGTGTGTGTGTTGAGGTGTGACTGCCCTGCTCTACTTGACTAATGAGCTGGTGTTAACTCAGAGGAAGTCAGAGCTCATTCTGGCTACGCTTGACCCCAGTGCTAACACTAACACTCTGTGACAGCTACATATACACAGACTGCCACCATCAACCCCAACTCATTCTATTTCTATTGCTTTGGACTGAATGTGGCTATATGTTAGTGTGTGTGTACCTTCCAATAAAGTGCATGTTACAAAGCAATTTAAACGTGTAATTTCACTGCAAGTTTTAAAACTCTGCTGTGTTTAAAAATCAAGACAAAAACTCCAAAGTAAACTTCCGAAGCTCAAGTCTGCAGCAGAAAGTATGGCCTACCTAATAGTCATTACACACTTTTTGGATTCTTAAACACTAATTTTACCATCACATTTACACAACTTGTAGTTAAAAAGACACCGCCAGAACACTTAAAACCTCTAAAAAAGAAAAAAAAATCTATAATATATATGTAAAGGCATTCGTGTAGCCAGCCAGTTGTTTGATGATTGTGTCAAAGCTTTCCCCATAGGGCACATCTTGTCTTTCTCTTCTATACCATGGGACTGCTGTATTGAAGATACAGATATATAACTCTCAGGCTATACATGTGGGAGCTGCCTGTTATACAGATACCCCATGGCACATCAAAGCTACAGAACTTATTAAATTAACTTTTCAAAGACTTGGAAATAAAATTATGGTGATCAAAGTCTGCAAACATATGTAACATGAACTTTAAAAACATCAGTTGTTAACCTTAACCAATGTTAAATTTACAGTGCAACAATGTATCCACAAGTTGTAAGTTTTGTACTGCAAACTTCAACAGCAATTGTCTTAATAGCGTTCCTCATTTTATTTCCTTCCCTGCATTCAATTTATCCACCTGTCCCCTCCTTCTGCATCACCTGTCCATCAGTTCAAACACACAATTTGTATGCATATTTATTCATAAATGTCCTGCCAATCAAACACATGCTATGCAAAGTTCACCAAGAGTAAAATACCACTAATGCCCAAATGTCTCAAGGCTGCATTTGCATAAAGCCAGAAATAATCTCTGGTGTCAACACATGCCTCATTGGTGACACCTCACTCAATTTGGAAAATGACATTCATTTTATGTGGGACTTTGAAGGCTCTTACAATGTACATACTTTAAATCCATTTATGATAACCCTGATTCAGAAAAGCACACAGTGCTAAGATGCATATAAAATAAGATACTCATATACATACACACACATGCACACACATACATATACACACTATATCACCTGACTTGTTTTCTCATTCCTGGATCTCATAATATCGACATGTACATGAAAAGAGATGTCGCTTCAGATGTCACTGCCAAAAATCCGAACAGCTAGATTGTGTATACTTGGGCTCAGTGTGTTCATTTCAGACAAGTCTGAGGACAATATATTCTTTTTAAACTCTAATTTTACTTGCTCTCATGGTTCCTCACTGTTGCAAGCACTTTCCAGCAATTAGATACATTAATTGGGTTGACTGTGTCCAGTAAAACAGTAACATAACTCTAGCACAAATACAGATATTCAGAGGCACATACATGTGTCGCAGTATGTCATTTTTTAAATGCATAAAGCTATTTCAAAGACCTTCATCAAAGTGCTGCCTGAAAGATAAATTGTGTTAATCAATGGATCGTTGTGCATGATACTTCATTTTTGAACAACTTTCATCTATACATATTCACGCTGCACTCAGTGAACCACAGGGAATCAATTAGAAAAGGGGCGTAGATTTTATATCATCTTAAACCAGGTGCAAGTAAAAAGCATAAATTGTGTTTTAGCTCCTTATACAGTATACTGCTGTGCTGTCATAGGTAGGTAGCAAAAGTTGTACAAAGAGCAAGCTCGTATAATTTGTGCAGAGAGCATGGGAGAGGAAAAACATGCCTCACACAACCATAAATACAAAGCTAAGTAAGTACTGGCAAATATATAGTATCTATACGCTCACTTAGATTTGCTGCCACCTATACTCTTTTCTGTAGAGCAGTAAGTGTGTGTAGCGGTAATGCTGCATTTGGCACTTGAGAGTTGCATTACCTTATCTGTTTATGGAGGCATAGTGACAGAGCGCAATTAACTCCCACCCTCACACCAGAGGGTGAAATGAAACGTTTGACTCTTTTGATTTTGCAAATTGTGAAGGTGCGCCCTGCACAGTTCTGTCCACTAGCAAAAAAAAAAAAAAAAAAAATTGCCCAAAGATTCTTGGAAACGTCAGTTTTAGGCTACTACATGTCTGTTTGCCAGTTTGTCATTTATATTAGAGAGGAATGTGTATAATTTAGAAGGGCGTGATAAATATTGTGTTTTTTACAAAAAGCAAGCAACAAACAAAAACCCCAAATCTATGAACATGAAAAAACAGATTCATTTTTCGATTATTTCACAAACTGTCGTTCTGAATAACATTGCTGACAGGGGCCAAACAATGCATTTTCCTAACAGTAGTGTAATGGTTCAAGCAACTAAATCAACTTGAATCCTGAGCACCAAGTCTGACTGGCGCACAGGATTATTTCTTTCATCGTGTACTTTTTCCTCTGCCATCAGTCACGGTGCAAAACCCTCATTTTATGTCATGAATATTAGGCTACCTTTTAATGGGTGATGTTGTGTAGGTGTCACAGCAGGGGTTAAGCCCTTTACACCCACTGAGCACAGAGACTGTAACCTTAATGGCATGTAGTATAATTTAATTTTTATCAGCACAAGTTTCCAACTACCAAAGTGGAATACCTTCACAAATGTCTGTCACATCTCTATAACATATTAGTGATAGAATTACTGTTACAGCATGTCAAAGTGTGCGTAGTTCTCTTTCCTGTTTTTTTTCCCCATATTGTCACATCTCTTTATTTCGTTGTTAGATTTTACCTTTTTGTCACACGAGCATGCCCATATATACTGATCAGACAATGCTCAAAGTAACTAAATACCTCTTTTATCTTTATCTTCCATTCTCTCCTCTGTCCTCACCTCTTCCTCCCATCCCTCCCATTTCCCCTGTACCTGCTGTTCATCCACGTGTGATTGATGGAGGAGTGCATATCTCCCTTCTTCCACCACTCAGCACCGCTCTATCCCCAGAGCCTCCCATCCTTCTCTCTTACCTGCCATCACCAGATGGCTCACCACCTGCCTCCAACAGTCAACAAAAGCCACAATTACCCTTCATGTCCAACAAAAGGAAACTCACACACACAAATATATACACTGCAGCCACATGCACATACAAATGTGCAGTGATATCCAAATAAGTGAAATACACAGAAAAGTAAACTGTGTGATCATGTACATCATTACATACCTAATCTGATTTATTTTTTACAGTGGAGAAAACAATTATATGATCCCCTGCTGATACATAGGTTTGCTCACTTACGAAGAAATGAACAGTCTCTAATTTTTATATTAGTTTCATTTTAGAGGAGGGCAGAATATTAACCAAAACAGAAAAAAACACTAAAAAAAGTTATAAATTGATTTGCATGTCATTGAGTGAAATAAATAAATTGATCCCCTACAACCCAGCCAGAATTCTGGCTCCTACAGATTGGCTGTGTACCCATGTGGCACACAGATTAAAATCAATCAATCAGTCAATTACAGATACTCCTGATCTCAGCTCATATAAAGCACACCTGCCCACAGAATCAAGTTCTTTCATTCTGTGGTCCCAACTGTATTCAGATCATTAACAAGCTCCTCCTGTGTAGTTTTGGACTGTCGCGCTATCGCCCTCTCTCTTTCGTCCCTCAGAACTTTCACCTGTTCCTCTGCAACCAAAAGCCACACGCTGAAATTATTTTTTTTTTGATATACTGATGTGGTGGATTTTTCCATCAATAGGAAAGGGGATGTCGTGAAGTTTTTTTTCCCTTGGTTGTTTGCTTGCAAGCATGTTCTGCTAGTGAGTATCTCGCTTTTACAGTTTCTTCCTGTACTAAATGCACATCACACACGAGGACAATATACAGGAAAAAGCATGGCATAAATTATTGATCAAAACTAGTTTAATTTGTTCTGTCAACACAATTTGAAGCCTAACTTGAAGTCTGCACTTCACTAGTTTTGCATTTGGCTGGGGATAGTTGCACAGGTAGTCCAAGTCTTCCAGGATGGCACGTCAATAGGTACCATTGCCAGAAGGTTTATTGTGTCTCCCAACACAGTTTCAAGAGGAGATGGAGGAGATTTCAGGAGATAGGCAATTACTCTACGAGAGCTGTACAGGGCTGTAGAAGGTCCTTAACCCATCAGCAGTACCGATATCTGCTCCTTTGTGCAAAGAGGAAGATGATGAGCGCTGCCAAAATCCTACAAAATGACCTCCAGCAGGCCACTGGTGTGAATGTCTCTGACCAAACAATCAGAAACAGACTTCATGAGGGTGGCCTGAGGGCCCAATGTCCTTTAATGGGCCCTGTGCTAACTGTCTGGCACCATGGAGCCCAATTGGCATTTGCCATATAATACCAGAACTGGCAGATCCGCCATTGGTGCCCTGTGCTTTTCACAGAGGAGAGCAGGTTCACCCTGAGCACATGTGAGATGGGAAAGACTCTGGAGAAGCCATGGAGAATGTTATGCTGCCTGTAACATTATTGTTCAGCACGATCGGTTTAAAGGTGGGCCAGTAATGGTCTGGGGAGGCATATCCATGAAGGTATGCACAGACCTCTACAGACTAGACAACAGCACCCTGACTGCCATTAGGTATCGGGATGAAATCCTTGGACCCATTGTCAGACTTTATGCTCATGCAGTGGGTCCTGTTTTCCTCCTGGTGCGAGACTTTGCCTGGCCTCATGTGTGGAGAGTGTGCAGACAGTTCCTGGAGGATGAAGGATTTGATACCATTGATTGGCCCCCATGCTCACCTGACCTAAATCCATTAGAACACCTTTGGAAAATTATATTTCAGTCCATCCGACACCACCACATTGCACCTCAGACTGTCCAGGAGCTCAGTGATGCCCTGTTCCAGATCTGGGAGGAGATCCCCCAAGAAACCATCCGTCATCTCTTTAGGAGCTTTTCCCAATGTTCTCAGCCATGCATACCAAGCCAAGCATGTGGGGGCCACACAAACTACTGAATACCATTTTCAGTTGCTGCAATGAAACTTTGTCAAAATGGACTAGCTTGTTGCATAATTTTTTCATTTTGATTTTTGGGGTGTCTTTAAATTCAGCCCTCTGTAGGTTGATAATTTTCATTTTCGTTAAACAATGCGGCATCCTTTCATTCCTAACACATTCCCCAGTCCATATCAATGTAGATATCCAGCACGATTGTTTCCCATTGAGATCCGATATAATTTCAAAGTGTATTATTACTCTGCAGCTTCGTGTCCATGTTGCCTGGATCTTGTTTTGTTTCCTAGGTTATGTGCTTGTCTGTCAATATCAACATTTAGAAACACTTTTTGTCATCTTCAGGTTCTTTGTCGGAGTTATTCAATCTTCTGCTTTCTGTTCACAAGCCTGACTATTTTTGCAAGCTTTGTCTTTCTGTCCTGTTGGGTTAGGGTGCAGCAGGCGGCTGCATTGCACTATTAATTTTAATGTTCTTGCTTTCAAAGAACTTAATGACATGCCTTTCTAGTCCTCCATCAGAACATCTTCTCCATCTCCACCTCCATCCATTGCCCTAGCATAAGTTGTGTGCTATCCAGTCTTCTTATGATTGTATCCTTCTTTTATACTGTTCCAAGTTGTCAATTCTTTTCTGCATTCCAGTAATTATCTTGACTTTTTCTTTAATGGGGTTCTCCAGTTTTTTTAATTTCCCCCATTACATCAAGAAGCACAGGTTATTGCTCGACCACTTTACTGAGCTCATTCTGATCTCCTTCATCTCTTCTTCTACTGTAATATTAGCTTTATTTGGAGGCAAGTTCACTTTTTTCTCCCTTCTTCTCTCTTCTCTTTGTTTTCTTGGAGTAGTTACTAACAAGTCAGGAACAAAACAAGAACTACCTGATAACTGATTAGACCTTTGTAAGTATTTTCCTAATAAATCTTGATCTGACTTCAGCAGAGGAAGTAGTTGGCATGCTTGTTCATAACCAAAAGGCCAACACTTTGGCATTCAGCCACACTCCACTCATCAATTCTTGTTAGATATCACAGAGGTTAAACTATGAATTAAAAGGGGTTTAACAAAATTACTTGAAAGAATAAACGGTATGATTGGTGGTTGATGTGTTCAACAAGATGCAAACCTGCCTGACCTTGCAATCTATTTTTCTTTCACTGGGCTGGAGATAGATTGGATCAGCCAATAGAGCACCCTGCTGTGAAGAAGAGGCAGACTAGACCAAGAACCCCAGGAACAACATTTATCAAAAGAAATATAACACTTCTAAGAAATAACAAATATAGTACCATGGATTGGTTGCAGCAGAGACGATCACCATGCAAATACAGCACAAATACAGCACCTCAGTTTTTAACCAAAGATTTCTTGTTTTATCAGAACATACTGATCCTCCTGCACTGATTCTTCTTGGTATGAAATAGTGTTTCCTGGGTGAAACATATGTAAAACCCATCCTTACACGAAATTAATTTGTAAAATATCAAGTAAAAGGCTTTTCCTGCGTTTTTTACTAGCCAGCTCATCTTGTTTGTCTGTGACCTGCTAAGTTGCTTTTGGTAGTTTGTGTTTGTTATTATTTAAATGAACTGACTGTGTCTGCTCATAAATTTATGCATGGTTAGAAGAGCTGAACTTTTTATTCCCAATAGCACTTTTGTTCATCATGCTAAATTGCTTTGCTTTATAAATTTGGCCCCTGGCCTGATTACATTGGGAAAACACAATAAACTTTCTTTTTCTACATTAAAATCTAGATTTGGCACATAAGCATCTAGCCATTTCCAGCAGGGCACCTGACATGCTGCATAGACAATGAAAACCTATAAACCCAATTCTGAAGGAGTTGGGTCACACTGTGTAAAATGTAAATACGAGCAGAATGCGATGACTTGCAAATCTCATGTTTTATTCATGCTAGAACATGGAAATTTTAGAGAAATTTTACTATTTCATGAAAAATATTAGCTCATTTTGATTTTAATGGCAGTAACCCTCCGTGAACTGCCACCCTATCGTGGTGGAAGGGTTTGTGTGTCCTAGTGAGCCTAGGCAAAAGAAAAAAAAACCTGCTTTTACAAACAGAATAATGTTCTTCAATGTTAAATTGCAAAGACTTTAACTATATCATAATTTAAATAATATCAATCAAATAAATCTTAGAACTCTCTTTGCAAAAGGGAGAAGGCTGACAACCTGGAGTCCCAGGATCCTTGAGCCCTCAGACAACACTACATTAAAAACAGGCGTGATTATGTCAGAGAAATCATCGCATGAGCTTAGGAACAGAAAGACACCATCATTGTTGAATGGAATATCCAGGTTTTAGAGCAACATATGCTCCCATCCAGAAAATGTATTTTTCGGGGAAGGCCTTGCATATTTCATTAGGACAATGCTAAACTGCATATTGCATCTGTTAAAACAGCATGGTTTCAAACTAGAAGGGTCCAGGTACTGAACTGGCCTACCTGCTGTCCAGACCTTTCACCTATTGAAAACATTTGGTGCATCATTAAATGAAAAATACAACAAAGGAAACCCAGGGCTGTTGGACATTCCTCTCCCAAAATTCTAGCAACTGGTCTCCTTGGTTCCCAGATGTTTGAGGACTGACGTTAATAGAAGAGGGTATGCTACACAGTGGTAAACATGGCCCTGTCTCAACTTTTTGGAGATTTGTTGCTGCCATCAAATTCAAAATAAGCTTATATTTTTCTTACACTGTACATTTTTTTCAGTTTAAATATTTGACATGTTTTCTATGTTCTATTGTGAGTAAAATATGAGTTTGATATTTAAAGATCATTTAATTCTGTTTTTATTTACATTTATTTAAATCTCACTGTGTAGTAACTTGATGCTGAATTTCTAAAAGCGTACACATGCAGTTGCGTACTGGCACACTTGACACATCATACACACCTACATGAAATGACTGTGGCACCGCCACTAAATGTATGTAATACCGTATTCCTGGAGTCTATTTAAATTGTTGCTATGTGTTCAGAAGTTTGGTCACATCTTAGGGATCCTAAGTAGGCACAAGTGGAACACTTTACTATAGTTGGCTGACATCTTTGACTCCTCATAAGCATATTTTCAGAGAAATCTACATGAACATGGCCTGACTGGCATTGGACATAGGGGTTTTAAAATGTGGTACTTGCAGGCTTACATTAAAATGTATATACACTCAAACATGGAATACACATAGGGACATGCACATTTACATACACACCCACACAGCTGAGTTAATGATGGGTAGAGGAAGTGAGATTTGTTAGAAGTTCAAGCCTCTTTATACCTTAATGATGGTTATTATTCTGTCATACTGTGACTCTCAGAATGCAGACATGTTACTGACTGCTAGATATTTCCTTCTAAACCATAATTACACATGAATGATTACGTACGTGTGTCACAGTGTGTGTGACGGTGTGTGCAGGCAATTCCCTATTGCTGGTAATTGTAGTGGTGACTGACAGCTGTAATAAACACAATCACTGCGATACCTATGATATTCTGTTGCATTGTCTGCTGGAAATAATCTATCTATCTATCTATCTATCTATCTATCTTAACTACATGAACGCCTATGACTTAGTTCTTTGAACTATACAAGATCAATGAGACTCTAGAAAGAGGCCAACTTCAAACCAATTGCACAAGTCACCTGCACAGGGTGTACCCTGCCTCTTGCCCTATGACAGCTGGGATAGGTTCCAGGTCCCCTGTGACCCTGAAAAGGAAAAGCAGAAGCGGATGGATAGATGGATGGATGGATGGATGGATGGATGGATGGATGGCTGGATGGATGGATGTTCTGCATAGGCTTGAACCCCCTTGGCCAGATCATTAACAAGTTTGGCTACAGATACTAGCTACACAATGGAGCAAACATTAGCCACGTCCTCTACTTGGATGGCATCAAGTTGTATGCCAGGCAGGAGTGAACGAGACATTGATTCAATGATCCACACCACTAAGATCTACAACAATGACATCATTGTCATTGTCTTTCGGACAGAAGTGTAGTTGGATGGTAAAACAGAGATGGAAGGTAATCAGAACTGAGGGGAGTGCACTACCGGACATTGAGGAGAGCTGTAAGTACATTGGAATCCCACAGGCAAATGAAACCCCTGAAAGTACCTCTAAGAAAGCTCCAGCCACCAAATACTCCAAAAAGTCCTGAAGAGTCAGCTGAATGGGAAAAATAAGATCTGGGGAATCATCATATATACAATCCATCTATACTTGGTAAATAAAAAGTAAAGTTCAGAGGAATTCATTTTTGCCACGTTTCAGCACAGACTATCCAGCATTCTTTTTTGTTATACCGTGACAAACGACTAATCCATGTGCAAATGCATCATCATAGATTTGCATCCATCCTCAGCTTCCTAAGTAAGCTGTAATTTCTGTACCCATAACCTTACTACCAGACCTTACTCTTCCCTCTGACAACACTATGATACACAATCAAGGGTGTGGGTGGGGTATTGGAACGTAAGGAATCCCACCAAGCTGGGACGGCAAACAGTAATTCTACAGAACAAATTTAACTTAGAATCCAATTTTATGGATTGATTTGGTGTGCTTCTTTGACCTGCAGCGGAAGTTAAATTGTAGACAGAAAAACTGCAAATGATGGAACACAAAGTATAGTAAAGGAAGGGTTTTTGGGGTTTTTTTGTTTTGTTTTTTTTAATCAATCATATAGTGGCTGCAGTGGTATACACAGCATATGCATACATTTCATAAAATAGTATTACCCGTCCTTGTGCCAGAATCTAATCTATCTTGTTCTCAGGTCTCTTTACCTGATCAACGTCTTCTAAATTATTATTATCATCACAATTTTGGTTGCAGAGAGATGTGGCCACCACATGACTTCTGTTTATTCATATTACAAAAATTGAAGAGAGTCCTAACAAACTAGTTTGGCATATAAATGTATGCGCTTACTATATGTAATTGCATTGCACAAGGTTTAATCAACATAATTAGTTGGCATATGGCATTTCATTTCAAAAGATTTGATGTTAGGGAACTGAACAGACATCTGTGAAAGAGTTTATAATAAGATGCACTTTAATTTATATTTTCTAGGTTTGGGAAACTCTTATCTTACAAACCAGGTAATATAATAATAATAATAATAATAATAATAATAATAACAACAACAACAACAACAACGAGTTGACATATCTGTAAAGTGATACAATTATGTATGATTTGACATTTACATGTAAGTGATATTGCACTGCGATGTGCTCACTTCTATTGTCTATGGGCAGTTTATAGTATACTGTGTGTTATGAATAGTGGTGCTTCATTCTTGCATCATTTCTGAGCTATTTTCAATATTTCAGTGTGCTGCAGTTCAAAAACTTTCCTTTTAGTATGAACACATCCATTTACTGTATTACGATCACTTTGAGCGTTTGTGAGTGAGTGCATGCAGGAGCAGGCTTAGTATGGACAGTTATTGCTTTTTCACCTATTTGCATTTGGAGCTTAAATTCAATTAATTGTCCATTGTTTTTGACTAATGAATCAGTTCAAAGTGAAGTGCCCTCTCCACAAGTCAATTAAATCCATTCAAAAGCTCAGTAATTATTTAACATTGCCTCAGGTTATTATGTCATTAAAAATAAAGTCACTGTCACCTGAAGTGTGCAGATGTCTGTGCGTGTGCACCTGTGTGTGTGTGTGTGTGTGTGTGTGTGTGTGTGTGTGTGTGTGTGTTGGCAGCATGTTTGCTGGCAGCTCTAGCTGCTTCTCTGTGGTATATGGACATTTACATATCCTCTTACATTCATCTAAAATGTGTGGTGTGTTTTTGTTCTTATATCACTGTATACCTGTATTTCTAATGTGTCCCGTGTGCTATTTATGCATTTGATGCAAGGCTCACAACAGGCAATGCCAATATTTATTAAAACATTTGCTTGGACATCCACATATTCATATCCCCATAATCACTGCAAAACTTCAAACTTATAATACACCAGTCTGGCTGTATTTTTGATGTCTTCTGCAGTCGAAGCAGGAGGTAAGATTAGCAAGATGCACGGAATTTCTGCACTTGTTAAATATTTGTTTAAATGTGGTAATGCATGTGTTTTTAGTGTGTGTTTTAGAGTATGCGTACGTGTACACATACTCTACGAGGCTACTTTTGTCACAGTGGTAGAGTAGAATTATTTAGCTTCTTAGTTAGTACACACATTTTGCTCTTGGGAAGGCAGCAGAGAAATGTGAACACTGATTGATTCAATATGAGAGAAGACAGTATTTGGAGTTTTGTGCTGTGGTGCCATATGGAGCTAGGGGTACAGGATGACAAGGTTTGGATTTGCCATTTTGCAGCAATAATTTGACAGCCTGTTTCAAATTTTTCTAAAACTTACTAATAGACTTAAAATCGTGACATGCAACATTTTAGCACTTTTCTTTCCCCTCTTGGTAATTTTGGCCTACTTAAACCAAAGAACATTTACAATCCTTCAACTTGACATCAACTATTACTTAAACCTGGCCCACTGTTGTCCTCAGTCACTCAGCTAGGTGTACAATAAACAATGCTATCTGTCATATCAGTATTAAAAGCTACTGGTTTTACTTATTTATTATAAAAAAATTTGATTATTAATTACAGTTGATATATGAAAGTTGAAAGGGAGGCACATGGTCTGGCTGTGGATTTAAATGAGAGTTTAGGGACGATAGCAACTGGACCATGAACTAAGATCACCGATTGCTTGTGCAGCATTTTAATTGGCTACCCTGTCATAATTAATGCTATTAGAGACAAACTGATGTGTGGTTCTGGCAGCATTTTTATTAAGTCATCTAAGAAGATTTGAATGGTTTTGCACCACCTCCTGTACAGGCTAAAGGCTGCAAACATGCAGACATGAATGCAGATGGCAAAACTCAAGACTCAACATAATATCAGTTTGACAAAACATTCCATTCATTAGTTTTTATTTTTAATATAATATAATATGGGGCAGCGCGGTGGTTAGCACTGTTGCCTCACAGTTAGAATACCATCTGGAAGGCCTGGGTTCAATTCCACCTTGGCCCAGGCCTCTCTCTCTCTCTGTGGAGTTTGCATGTTCTCCCCGTGTCTGCGTGGGTTTCCTCCGGGCACTCCGGTTTCCTCCCACAGTCCAAAAAC
>JAVDPK010027841.1:0-27382 GCA_034780415.1 Cichlasoma orientale
AAGCCAGCTGATCAAAGTCCCTTTGATACGCTATGTCTTAATCAGCTGTTCGCGGCTAGTAAGAGCAGGAAACCGGCGCCAGCGACGATCACCTGGCGTAAGTCGTGTTACAGGCACTGTTCGGAAAAAAGCGGTAATTAAAAATTAAATAATCCTTCTGTCTTTCTTTGTAAATATCTCATGTTACAACACCTGGACACCTGCGGCTTAGATTCAGGTGCGGCCTATATATGTAAAAAGTTATATTTCTTTTAAAATTCAGCTGGTGCGGCTAATATCCAGGTGCGCTCAATAGTCCGGAATTTACGGTACTTCATTTATGTACTTAAGTACAATTTTCAGGTATCTGTACTTTGGCTTTTATTTTTCTGACAACTTTGTACTTTTACTTTCTGCTCCTTACATTTTCAAAACAGGCTCGTTACTTTAGCTTTAACACGTTTTGGGAAGGTTTGTACTTCACATCACTGCACCTTCAAACATCAAACCAATCTGAGCCTAAATGGAGGGAATATATTTTGAAACGTCCTGCAAAACAAACTGAGGTACACTAACTTTGTGTTACTCAAAGGTTACATGAAAATACTGCAGTTTAGTGCAGGATAAACAGGTCAGCCTGTGGTAAATTTACAGTAAAGCTCTGCTGGACTGGTGCAGAGCAGCTGTGGTGTTTATGGTCAGTGTTAGCTTACAGCAACATCAGCAGAGATGAATTTGAATTTAAGAAGCTGAAATTCATTTACTGCATCCAATGAGGATCAAAAATGTGCATTAAATGGAGTTTACCATGTTAAATACAAGTAGCCTGCAAATCCAGAATCTGGATCGGATCCAGATGGCATTGAGTTTGGCATGTGGCTCTTTGACCTCCACAGCTCAGTGCCTGTAATACCTCACTGTACGGCACAGATGTTTAAGGACGATTTTAATAATGTGGGCAAAGCCTAACAACAAAACGCACACGGCATCTTCAACATTCCAGAATAATGAGGGAAATAAGGCAGAACTGCAAACACAGATCAGTACGCTGACCCTCTCTGAGGCTCAGAAGCTGAAGGGATTTGGACTCCAGGATAAACTGGCCTTGGATTACATCTAACCTAACATCTTGACCCAGACTACACACATGAACACCCTGCACATGGCTGCAGAGATGACTGCATACCGTCTGCTGACCTCATGCGTTACAAATGATATTGATCGCACATCCTCCTGGTCTTTTCCCCTCAGCGTATTCTCTTTTGCATCAAGACTTTGGATTTCACTCTGCAAAATGCCACAACAAGACCTAACTTGTCACCATCTTCACAGAAAGAACCTGCAGCCGCAGCAAACAATAATGACGTCTGCTCAGCTTCCTTCATTACTCCACACGGCAACTAAGACGACAGGAAAAACTTGTTCCTGGATTTCATTTCCTTTCCACATCAGTTTCACCTTCCCACAAGCTCAAAGCCTCACTGTAAGCCCCAAAATCACCCTTCATACCTTCCTCACTTATGTGCACCTGTGTGAGTCACTGTTATAATAATGCTGTTATTAAAAGGTTTCCCTTTGTGAAGCTGATTACCACACATTCGTGACTGCAGAGGTTTCAGGCACTAAAATTCATGTGAGGATCCTTACTAAAACAGTGCCATGAATGATTCATATTTCTGTATTAATTTTATTCAAAGTTAAAGTCTATAAAAATATTGTTATATTTTAATATTATCATTTAGTTAGAAACTTTGGGTCCACTTTCCCAACATGAGGACTCTCGTGGTTAGCACTGTCGCCTCACAAGCTGAGCCGGGTTCTTTCTGTGCCTGTGTGGGCTTCTCCCACAGTCTGAACACATGCATGTCAGCTTAATGAGTGGTTTGAAACTGGATGTGGATGTGAGGCAGATGAAGTGCTTGAAGTGGAACAATAAAGCACTGTATGAATGGATGCCAATGTGGCTTCAAGTTTAAAGGGGTCTGAGTGACTAGAAAGCACTATAGAAATGCTAACGCCTGAAGCAAAGTGGTGCCCAGAGACCTCTGAATATCAATCAGGTTCAGTGACCTGTGGCAACAACAGCTGAAGCCATGGATATCCGCTGTGCTGGTCGCTGCTGTTCATCGGAACAAAGTGTCAGTGTGGCACTGTATTGCTCAGGGGGACCCAGGCCTCCGAATGCCTGCATGTCTACAGCTACTTTTTGTTTTGTTTTTAATCAAGTTCTCCTATAAAAACTGATGGGATTAGTCTCTTAATTTTGAGAAGATGACTGAAATAAAAGACTTGGCTCAAAGTTATACTTAGTGCTGCTGTTAGTGTCTTCTAACTAGCGTTCTCTTGGGAACATATACAAGTTCATCTAAAGGACAGTAAGAGGCTCCCCATGGTACAGCTACAATCCAAATGTAAAAGGTATTTAAAGTAGAATGGGAGGCAGAGCCTTCAGCTTTCTGGCCCCTCTTCTGTGGAACCAGCTCCCAGTTTACATTCAGGAGACAGACACCGTCTCTATTTTTAAGATTAGGCTAAAACTTTCCTTTTTGAGCAAGTTTATAGTTAGGGTTGGATCATTGACCCTGATCCTACCCTAGGCCTATTTATGCTGAAATAGGCCAAGGCTGCTGGGGGGGTTCCCATTATCATAATTGTTATTAATAATTTCTGGCTCTCTTCCAGTGTGTCTTTTGTCCCGTCTCCCTCCCCTCACCCACAACCGGTCACAGCAGATGGCTGTCCCTCCCTGAGCCTGGTTCTGCTGGAGGTTTCTTCCTTTTAAAGGGAGCTGTTCCTTCCCACTGTCACAAAGTGCTTACTCATAGGAGGCCGTTTTGACTGTTGGGTTTTCTCTGCATTATTGTATGATCTTTACCTTACAATATAATGCGCCTTGTAGCGACTGTTGTGATTTGGTGCTATATAAATAAAACTGAATCGAATCCAGGGTGGTACTGTGTATATACCTCCACTTCAGAGGGACTGATGAGCCTAAAACATAAGTAGGAAAAACGAATTTCATTCACATTGTTATCATCTTCGCACACTGAGGTCAGGTCAGCAAACAAGGCATAAAGGGAGGGAGGGAGGGATGAATGAATGAACGGATGGATGAACCTGCGCACTGACAGCACCACATTAGGAGGGGTCCACTGCTGGGCCATTTACTGTAATCCACAGTAAGCGGACACTTTGGTCCGGTTCAGCCGGTTTCACATGAGGCAGGCCGGTGGCTCCCGGGCCCAAAGTGTTCCTGGACCGCAGTTGTAGCTCCCCAAACTGCGCAAGTGTAAACATGGAAAACCAGAGTGATGAAGTCTGAGCAGAGTTTGCGGCTCCGCTTCAAGGCCGCTGTATAGCTATTATTCTAACATATTGTTCCTCAGCATTTCTTCATTTAACGAGCACGGGCTCGTTAACAGCCACCCCCCACAGCACAGCTTCAAACACGCTGCGTGTTGCTGCGGCGTGCAGGCCCAATACAACCACAACGCAGAAGAAACACCGACAGAAGGCAAACTTCAGGTGCCGCAGGTAACGCACTCTTTTCTGTTTAATGTAACAGCGCCGCAGAGTCAACTGTAATGCGAGATGAAGGGGGGAGTGCGGTGCCGGGCCCCGCAGCCCGCCCCGCAGGTACCGTCAGCGGACTTACCTGTGCGCAGACTTTTTGGATGTTCCCGAAAAATTCCGACCTGGAGCCGCTCAGCGCCTGTTTGAGTCGTACCGCTACGTTCAGTTGCTACCGGCGCTGCTGCTGTGCTTTCGGAGCCTGGCGTTACCCTCCGTGCTTCATTGAATCTTTTTTCCTCTGATGAATTTAAATGTGTCACTCTCTGCCTGCCCACGCCACATGGGCTGACAACCGCTTGGCCCAACAGTCCAATGAGAAAAGAGGCAGGGCTCGCAGATCCAGCCAGTGATGGAGCAACTCGGTGGATGCGCTCACAAAAAAGCGAATCGGGGTTACTAGAGTTCAGCGTCTTTTCGGCACAAGAAAAGTGAGGATATCGTCATAAGAGTCGTCATTTCGTGCCAAGATCATTGGTCCGGTTATAGATAAGCCTGCGATGGATAATAACGATAATAATGATAACACACGCACTGAGTTATCGCATCATTTTTAAACGTTTTGCGGCAGCAGCTCAGACACATCTGCGATGTTTGGACTTAAGCAGGAGCCATGAAAACATTTTAACAATCGGAGTTTACTTTGAGTATGAATGTGAAGGTGCAACGCGGCACATCTTGTGGATGACATGGAAAGTTGGCCAATCACGGAGCGAGGATGTGAGGCTTCGTCCAATCACTGCAGACCTGCGGGCGCTGTTGCGCGATAGGGTGATTAAGGGGCGGGACCCAACTATGACGTAGCCCGGAGACCTCGCGTGACTTGTTTGGGTTACTGGAGTTCATCGTTTCAGAATAAAAAATGATGTCGTAAGGAGGGGGCTCCTGCCAGCCTCCGGCTGCAGCCGATCAATACTCAAACTCCTGGTGGGTTCGGCTGTGATCGGGACTTTGGTTCCTCAGCTGAGATGAAGTCACCCCACACACAGCGCCCTGTGATCACATCATAGCAACCACATTCATGTATGCAAAGTACAAAATTAGACTTTAATAGGTCACTTATAATTTAATTTATGGAAATATTTTTAATTAAGCATATTTTGAAAGAAGCCCTGCCTGTGAGTACCCTGCCTCTCCCTGTGATAGCTGGGATGGATGGATGGACTAATGGTAGGAATTATTTAACACGTGTTGTTTAACATAAATACATTTCATAGCTTGTGACCAAAATTACAGTTTGGATTACAGCAGAGAGGGATGTCTGGCTCGTCCATTTGCATACTGAAGTGTCCTTGAGCAAAACACTAAACCCCAAACTGCATTCATTAGAGTGTGGGTGAGTGCTGTAGGTAATTAATGTGGCTTGTAGTAAAAAACACTGAGTGAGCGCAGAGAAGTGTCTAATCAGCAGCAGTTTGTGCCGAGGACGACGGCCATGCTGTCTCCCTGTCAGACAACATTTACCTGCTTCTCTGCAGGACACACGCCTTTGGCTTGTAGCGACACCGTCCATAAGGTGAAGGACAGAGAAAGATCCACAGTCACAAACACCGGCTAAAAACCGAATAGCCCATTTTAACACTGTTGTACTTGATGCTGAACTTCAGTACCTGATGGATGTGAGATGGTTTCTGATGCATGAAATGAAGCTTGAACTCACATGTGTCAATCTCTTAAGAAGTGTGGCTGTTTTGCATGTCTGGACTTGTATATTTGTGTGCTGTGACGTGAGTATTAGAGTTTTCACTGGTGTACCCACACCCATGAAGTACAGTATAAACTAGGTCCCTAAACCAGTCCTGACAGCAGCCGCAGCACGCTGTAAACATTTTGATTTCCTGTTAGTAGATAATATCCTAATAATTGTTGACTTGGGATAGCTTTGTACAGTTATGCCTACACTGGTATTTTAAGTGTGATCCACTTGCTAGTTACAGATGAATTTGACTAATAACATGTTTTCCACACATATGGCAGTAACATCATTAAAGTGAGCTCTCCTGGTCACAACTGTTTTGAAGCGACATTGTGTCCTTGCTGTGTCTGTCTACAGCATTATCAGTGTGTATCTGTCCTGTCTCCCTCCTCTCACCCACAACCGGTTGCAGCAGATGGCTGCCCCTCCTTGAGCCAGGGTCTGCCGGTTTCTTCCTGTTAAAAGGGAGTTTTCCTTCCCACTGTCGCCAAGTGTTTGCTCATAGGGGGGCGTTTTGATTGTTGGGTTTTGCTGTATTATAGTAGGGTCTTTACCTTACAATACAAAGTGCCTTCAGGCGACTGTTTGTTGTGATTTGGTGCTATAAAAATAACATTGAATTGAATCATCATTCACATACAAAGGGATGGACTAACAAAGGTTTTACTCAGACATGTCTATGAATTGAAAAGATGCCTGACTTAATGGAATGTGGGAGGGTGACAGATTAACAAAGAAAGTGCTAATGATCTGCTGATGGGGGAGAGACACTGGCCCACCAGCATGAGTGTCCTTGAACAAAAGCAGCCTGGCATCATCAAGCTGCTCAGGAGAGGGAGTTTCATCCTGGCCAAAAAGGCAAGTGCTGTAAATGCTACCCACAGAAGACACGGCGCTTTTGGCTAAGTTGCAAGGACCATATGGAAATTGAGCCCCACCACTTATAAAATTATAAAACTGCACCACTCGGTTCTCTTTAACAACTTGTTAAAGGAGTGGATTCCCAGACCTGAGGAGAAACAAGATATGTTCTTCATCAGGCTGTGGCAAATGAGGAACTGGAAGAACATGAACCACCTTTCTCAACAGCAGTAGTGACAGGTGACTGAAACTCTACTCGTGTTTCAGGAAAATCCTGGCTGCAGATTTGATCATGCCCGATACTTTCCTGAACGAAGATGCTTCTGTCAAATATACAAGCTACAGGATTGGTGAGTGTCTCCTGGGTACCCTGAAAAAAGCTAATTCTAGGAATAGGAGCTCTTTATTAGTTTGTTGTCTAATGCTGGGATATATTGAAAGTTTAATTATTGGCATCTTAGATTAAACAGGTGGGTTTATGACCAGCATGCACTGAGGAAGGCTTGTGGGTTTATGTTTTGTTTTGGTTTTTTTTACCAGCGAGAGAGGCAGCAGGAAAAATGTGAAATATTTTAAACTTTAAAACAATCTTTGCATAATGTTTCCAATCATATCTTTGCAACTCATTCCTGTGCGTAACTGAGCATCTAATCCTTCAAAATACCAAGTGACACAACTGCCAAACGAACATTGTGTTCATAGTTATTTATACAGGGCACCGGGCTGAAACAACAAGTTTTAATTATGAAATAAGATATATTCAGTTCACCAACTTGAATAGTCTTAAAACATTATAGGACAGCACTTCAAGAACTTCATAATATTACACAGCTCAGTTTGGATTTAGTGTACATTTAAACTTTGCAAACTGTTCATTCTTGAATACTTGACTTTTGGTGAAATTGGCACATAATTCCATAATTCCATGTATCCTCACTTGTTCTGGTTTCCCAGAAACAACCCCGTCGCACGGTTCCCCTTTGTCCCAAACAAAAATGGCACAGTGAGCTTTTGTTCTTCTATTTCAAAGTTTAATTTATACCTATTTAATTTATACGTTGGGCTCATGGATCAGCACCACGGTGGTGCGGTGGTTAGCACTGTTGCCTCACAGCAAGAAGGTCCTGGGTTTGAATCTATCATCTGGCCGGGGCCTTCCTGGACGCAAACATGTTTGCGTGGGTTCTCTCCGGGTACTCCGGCTTCTCCCCACAGACCAAAGACACGTGGTGATTCTAAATTGCCCACAGGTGTGAATGGTTGTCTGTCTCTCTGTGCTAGACCTGCCACAGACTGGCGATCTGTCCAGGGTGTACCCCACCTCACCCTCGGATAAGCGGAAGAGAACGGATGGATGGATGTTCATGTGGATGCCATTGTAGTCTGCAGCAATAGCTAGATATTAGTGTCCACACACTGCTGAACTTCCTCGTGTAAATGGAGGTGACTGAACCCCAGACCAAATGTTACACACTAGATAGCACAACAGCTCCAACTTTCCACTAGAAGAACAGATACAGATGTACTGAAGGACAAAGGAAAAAGACTGGACACTAACAAGTGTAGCGCTGAACCACAAATAGGCGTGCCTCAGATAAAACTGACACTGTTAGGGTCCTTGCTGGTTCTCAACTCTTAGTTAATATATCTGATTTCTGTCCTCTGTCAGTCTTTAACATTGTAGTTTCTGATCTTGCTGATCCTGGCAGGGACTGCAGGTCTGCTGGTCTTAGTGCTTGGCAGTGTTTTAGATCGCTTTCTCCTCTGCTGGGCCTCAGTTTGGGGCCGGCTAGGAATCACACCACTACCATGCACCATCATCTGGACTCCAGAACCACCAGGCTCAGCCACCTCCTTTCTGCTCTTCAGCTCACATTCACCTTTTGGAGAGAGAAAAGAAGTTCAAATACATAAACACATCTATGGTCATCGTAACTCCTTTAATTCTCAACCAGTTGTCAGACACTTGGTTTTGTTACTAATGCTAGGATTGTATTTATGATTTGGGATACTTAGTTAAACTAAGATGCAGGTTTCCATATGCTTATCTATTATCTATTATTATACCATGTTAGCACTAAAATGCCTAAAATTAAGATGACAATTATGTTGCTGATTTTAAATATTGATGAGATTAGTTCATCATTGACATGAGTTGTCTGGCTTCTGAAATGAGCCATAGATGAGCCATTCGGCTCAATGTTGAACGTAAATGAAGATATCAAAATAAATTTTCTTCCACAGTCAAAGTGCACAAAATCCTCTTTTCCAAAAAAGTAAGGCTTGTTGCTTCAACAGCTATGCCAGACATCTCTAATTACATCACTGCCTTTATCACCACATCAAGGGTATTCAAAGTTTGTGCTGTGTTTTTCTGGTTTCACAATTATGTACTGTCATGATGCTAATCACTGCAACTGAGCTTTATCTGGCCACTGCTCTGGTTGGGAAACTGTTCCCTGGAGAGCTGACAGAGACTAAAGTCACACATTGAGTAAGAACCGATCTATCTTCCAGTCTTGGAACTGTTCATAGTAGGTAGAGAGTTTGCAAATTAAAAAAATGACATGAGGTGATCATTTTTAAGGAAAATCCCTACCCTCATGTAGGGTTGTGGTTAGCAGGGAGTTAACAGTGAGTTTCCATTTGATGTCATAACCTACTGATGTGTTTTGACTTTTCAACAAGAAGAGGGAGACCTGATGTTTAATAATCCACATTTAACTGTTTTACTGATGCTATATTGTTCTTTCATCACAAAATTGTCCTGGAGCCCAAACAGCTGAAGAATTGAAGCCATTGTCCTTCACATTCTTTTTCTCAACTCATGACATTTTCCATCAATGTCCAAATGAGAGGTAATATTTGAATGTACTAACAGGAGGGAGCAGGCGGGTGTCGGATTTTCAAAATAAAACCCCTCAGTTTCTTAATAGCAGATTAGTATACTTTAAAATTTGTGGAACTGCCTCAATGTATCTCCGTTAGATACAGGAAGTTATTCTCTTGGTCACAGTTCTGATTTTCAAGATAAAAGCCCCAGGATCGTTATAGGAATTGAATGGGATTCTCCAAACTCTCACTTTTTCAAAGATAAAAGCACCCAGTTACTTATTGGCTGTTATCAAAATACTGGCATGCTGTGAAATCTTCAAAAATAAAAGTCAGTTAATGTGTTAAAAATTAACACAACGTACTGAATTCGATTTCAAAAAAGAAAAGGAAAAAAGAAAATAAGGCCCAGAACACAGGAACTGAACATTCCTCTTTTGTTTTGTTTTTTTCAAAAAAGCCAATTGCTTATTGGTGTTATTGATACATTTTAATAATTAATAGTTTAATTTTAGTAGAATTAACACAACCTCAGGGATAGCTCAAAGTTTCCAAATAAAAGCCCCAGTTATTTTTAGGTTATCAGTATGTTTAAGAAGCCAGTAAAAATAAAAGTACTCCTATTTATTTATCCAAGAAACCCCCCCCCCCCCAAGTTTTTTTAGCCAGCCTATTTACCGCCAACTTTTTAGCAGCAGGTCACACACCTTCTTCTGGTGTACAAGGGATGAAGTGTGCTTGTTCAGTTGATTTGGATACCTTCTGAGAAAACAGAGTCCACAAGTCCATCATCCAGTGTGTCCCACAGCCTCGTTAATGACCACAGTGATTCATCTGATGACAGCTGAGTTCTGGACAAACCTGAGTGGAGCTGTGACTGTGGAAAGTTGAGCGGAACAGTCTTCTCTTTGTTCTTGGTACTCTGAAGAATAAGAGTTAATTTATTTTAAAATATAGTTATGTGAATCAGAGATACAAGTCTGAGGCCATGGTCCTCAACCAGAAAAGGGTGGAGTGTCCAATCCAGGTCAGGGATGGGCTGCTTCCCCAAGTGGAGGACTTTAAGTATCTTGGGGTCTTTCTCACAAGTGAGGGAAGAGGGCAGCAGGTGACTGACAGACGTATTGGGGCTGCAGCTGCAGTCATGCGATACTGGTCCATTATGGTGAACGAGATCGCAGATCGCAGTTACAAACAGTAGAAATGAGTTTTCTCTGAAGAGTGAAGAGCTCAGAATAAAGCTGCTACTCCTCCAGATCAAACCACCATACAGTATATGGCGGTTCGGGCATCTGACTAGGATGCCTCCTGTTTGAGGTGTTCTAGGCATTTCCTATTGGAAGGAAGCCCCGGGTTAGACCCAGAACATGCTGGAGAGATTATATCTCTCAGCTGGCCTGGGAAAGCATCAGTGTTCCCCGGGATAAGCTGGAGGAGGTGGCTGGAGAGAGGGAGGTCTGGCTCTCTCTGCTTAGCTAGCAGTGGAAGAAATTGGATGGATGGACAGTATATAGCACTTTTCAAGTCTTACTGACCGCTCAAAGCTCTTTAGACTGCAAGTCACATTTTAATCATACATTCATAAAACACTTTAATCTCTATGCTTTAAGCACTCTATCTTACATCCATGGCCAACTTACAATCGGCAGGTAACTTAACAAGCATGTTGCTGAACTGTGGGAGGAGAGTAAACCCACCCAAGCCTACGGAGAACATTCAAACTCCACACAGAAAGAACCCGGCTGTGATTTGAACCAGGAACCTTCTTTCTGTGAGGTGAGAGTGCTAACTAGTATATGGAGTGGACAAGTCAGCTGAGCTTGGTAGTCAATTAATGCCTTCTTTAAGCCTCTTACCTCAGACATGTCAATGGATTCGAGGCCCTGAAAAGTGTTTGCTGTCTCTTTTAAGAAAGGGCCTTGGCTGCTTGCTGCTGGGAGGCTCTGTTCAGCAATAGTGCAAGTCCTCTGCTTCAGTGCATACTGCAACTCCTGACGGTACAAACACATTAGTGGGCCCACTATTTTCTCTGGTAGTACAGACATGTACATATTCTTATTCATATTACAGAAAACAGCATAATATCTGAAAGACTCTGGAAAAGGTGTCTCCCCTGAGGTAAAAAAACAAAACAAGAAAAGAAAAGAAACAGAAAACTTTTAGATCCTTTCTCTTTTTGTAGAATTGTTTTAATTCAAAATTAGTATAATTGTTATTTTCCATGATAGTCTGAATTGAATTCAGAACATTATAATCAAAACCTCTTGACCTCTGGGATAAAAACTTGCTCTGAGCCGGTGATTATTGTTATTATTGGGTGTCTACAGCCAGATCTAAAGCTTTTTGAGTTCTCAGGAACATGGTAGCTTCAGGTTCCCATTTCTGATTAAATGAATACGCACAAAATTCAAAATGTATTCATGCGTAGTCATAGTGTGCTATTGATGGATGGAACAACAAAATAACACATTCAAATTGTGCATGTGTGTATAATATTGAAAATACTGTAAAGAATACTGTAACTACCAGACACACAATGGTAGCACTAAGATGTGTCTACACATCCCTGAATGCATGGAGTTTATCACTGGATGCATTTTGGAACTAGAAGTTCAATCCAGAAAAAGGCCAATAAATTATAAGTGGACATGTGGAAGACGCATGTTTGTCAAGCTCCAAAACCATAAAGTATCTGTACTGTTCTAGATGCGTGAATTTTGCCTTTTACCTCCGAAAACAATTCGTTCCTCAGCTGAAAAAGGCAGTCCTATAACGTATAAAGTCTGGCCCCGCTGGAAAAACCCAAACCTCAAGTCCAGGAAGTAGTTTGTGTATGTAGGTATGTAGCCACAGTATCAGGATGTCTGGCCTGGAAGTGAGGCTGTTTTTGTATTGGGTTCGACTGCTGTAGAAAAAAATGATGACTTTTGTCTTTGGATTTCAGCCAGAACAACCACCAAATCAAGGTTTTCACACCTTTTGTAGGCCTTTCCTTCTCCTTTGGCTTTAAATCAAAGAATTACTCAGTTACTAAATATTTTAAAAAGCCATCTAAAATAATGCAACATCATTTTCTTCTCCACTACTTCCACCCCAAGCCTGCCCCTAATGCTTGATTTAGACTTCTGCATCGGGTCTTTGTTGGGTTTACATGTGTAGCCGGAAACCCCTCTGAACCCTAAGCTTAACTACACGTGACTACACGTCAGGTCAACACAGGGTTGGTTACAGCGTAGGGTTCAGAGACCTGTAGGTCTTGCAAAGACCTGATGCAGAAGTCTAAATCAGGCATAAGTCCCGATCATTTTCAGACACTCAGTAATGGCCTAGGCCGTCCCTCTGTCCAAGTCCTATTGCTGTATAGCAAGTTTGGACTGTAGGTATCTCTGCTGCTTGCCAGTACTGAGTTATGTTGTTCTTAACAATATAGAATAATTCATCAGACACCTGCATTTCTTTCATTGCTTTATTTCAAAACATCTTTGTTCTCAAGGCAACTTCTTCATGAATGTGCCATTTCTCCGGTTATGCTTTTGGCATATTCATATATTCAGTTTGCTTTCAAAATATTTGGATTCATGTAATTTTGGTTTGGACTCTTGAAAATAGGCTTCAGATGAGACACATGAGTCCACTGAGAATAGATGCACTCATGGGAAAAAAAACATCTTAGTGCTACCATTGGACATGTACCAAAGAAGTCTGAGTGAATGGCAGAGAAGAAGAGTTTCTTAAAAAGAAATGGACCTGTAGGAGGACCGTGTTGGTGCAGATACCTGTGTGGTGAGCCGGTACTGCAGCTGTTCCAGAATAGAAAGTCGGTTATCGCGGTTTCCTGGTTTCTCTGTGGGGGTGTCCTTCTCTACCACCATTTGTTCTGTTAGACACAAAATGTTTAAAGATATTAAAATTGTGAAGACAGAGGACCTGAGACCGGCATCAGAATAGTGATCTATAGTGAATAGTGATCTGGATGCACCAGTAAAAGGAATGACAGGAGTGCTACTGTTTCATTTTTCATAATACTGTCTCTGAATCAAGAGTCAAAGTATATTTTCTTGCACCTTTGTCCTTTTGTCTTTATTTTCCATTCCAAATGCATTCTGGGTCACTCCTCTAAGCTATGTAAGTGCAACCCCACATACAGTAGTACTACTGTGTCAGTATTCATCAAGTACCAAAGGATTTTAAACAGTAAATGGTGATTATGAGTTATTTGCTGTCCCCTAAAAAAAGCACTGGAGAAGTGCCTTTTATTCACATCTCTATCTTGCATTCCCCAAAGGAGGCGATACCAGGAGAGCTCAGCTCACAGCCGCCTCGACAGAAACTGAACAAATGAAGCCTAACCGGTCGGGTGTCAGGAGGACTGATCTGATAGGAATGAACATGGTGAACGTGATCAGGTATGTGATGGTTACCATGGTTTATTTAGTAAACACTCAGGTCTGACATGCATGTTGACTGATTAATAATCATTTCTGCCTTCAGATACTACATGCTGGGGGAGTAGCGGACAATCTGTTCTTGTTCTGGTACAACTGGGATGCAGGTGAATAGTCAGTTTTGCTTTGGAGGGTTCCTAACTCTGTGATTTGACCCTGGACTATAGTGTCTGCATGGCAGACTCAATCAGAGTTGTTTAGATTCTCCAAAGGGAAGATGCTTCAATGCTCCCTTCATTGCCTCTTTTAGGATATGATTGACTGAAGCATCCTTTATGAAAGGAGAGGTTATAATGCCAATTCCCAGTGACACACCATCGATTCATAAACTGATCAACCAAACTGGCAAATTGTGCATGTTAACAGTGCATTTTTCAATTTTGAGCAACACACTGTTAAGGCCACAGGTGAACTATGAACATTTTGCTGCTGTAAAATCTGCTTATTGAGCTTTTGCCCTGTGTGAAGTACACAGATTTATATATATAAGCTCTAAATCCAGACCATGAGTTATATTAAAACTATCAAAGTGCATGTATGGTTTTCCACTAAGGTCAAGGAAAAGAGGTTAGGAAAAGGAGGCAAGAGGTCATTTTCTGGACTATTCAACTGCAGCCTTGATTTCAGCGGAGGTATTGGTGAGGATTTGAGGATGAGTGGTTCTGATTTCAGAACAATGGGCTTGTTTTTCTTCCTCTGTGGCCTTTCTCTTACGGCTGTGTTTTTCTGCCAAAGGCCTGCATGGCCTCGTGAATCTAGCATTAATGTCCTTTAGTGTGTGCTTTTCTAACAATCATTACTTCTGGCCACTTTAGATATTAATCTGATATTTATGTCTTTGGACTGTAGGAGGAAGCCAGAGAGCATGCAAACTCCACCCAGAAACAGCCCAAAGCAAAGCAGCAGGTTTGCTGGGAGGGAACGGTGCTATGCTTTCCCAGATTATGAAGTCATGACATGTATCGTGTATCTTTGTGCTCTGGCATAAAGGTTCAGTAATAATATGTCCCACATATTGATAAGATTCTGGTGCATATCTCAGCTAATTCATTTCTTAAATAAAAGCCTAGTTTAACTCCAACTTCTGAAATGCAGCAAATGAGTTGCATGGTGTTAATAACACAGCTCTTTATTGTGGTGTAGAACTTTACCCTGTGGTCCAACAGTGGTGATCTGGGCACGGAGCCGGTTGCCCATCTCTATCAGCTGCTGTTTCTCTCTGCTCAAACGGGCAATGCAGGACGCTGCCTGCTTCAGCCTGACGCGAAGGAGATGAGGGTCGTTTTTAGCAGGATTGGATCTTTTAAACACGCCACACATCAGACCTGATTTCAGATCCTTGTTCTCTCCTTGGAACTGTTGCCTGAGGGCCTTCTGGAAGGAAGCTGAGACCTGCTGTGTGATGTCATTGAAAGCTGACTCCATGTGTGTCACTCTGTCCTGCTTTGTCACAGCAGAGCTGTCGGCACAACCACCTGAGGACCCACAGCACACACCAGGGTAAAAATATGAAGGTCGAGAATGCATTAACTAAAAGAAGTATTCCATTGTGTAACATTAACATGTTATACAAAAGCCACAAAGACCGTAATGTAAAGACTATCTATTCACCAAAGGGCACTAACTGTTGTTGGACACAAACTCACTGACCTCATTGTTGGTTTTTGCTGCTCACAAAGTCGTTTTCTTCCTCTCTATAATCTAGTTTTACTATGTAAAGTGTTACGCGTTTTCAGAGCACTTGTGTTATCATTTCTGGGTTATATATAGAAAGTTGAACCCCAACAGAAGACAAAAGAAAAAAAAATCCAAGTATCAAAAATACCTTTATTCTCTAGCTGTGCGCTGCCTGGAACTGTGGGTTCCAGGTCCTCTGTGGGTTTCTTTGTGGCTGCAGCCAGGCTGGACGGTCCTGTAGCACCTCCTAGCTGCTCCTTGAGGTGCTTACTTGATAGGGACACCACCTGCTCCACAGGCTGAGGGCAGTCTGGCTCCAGCGTTCCAGATAAAAAGATTTAGTCTTAACTTTAGTTTAACACTTAACTTATTGATTGCAATTAAACATTAAAATGAAAATGACTTCGTGCACACCGGCTAATTCTGAGCTAAGAGCTGTTTTTCAAAGGTAACAGGTTCTGACACCCACTGACTGCAGTTTGGTGTTTATATGGCTTTGATGTTAACGTAGAGTGAGCTGTTAGTAAGTTCAACAACAGGAGAATTAGCAGCAGCACTGCCACATTTGCTAAATGTTCTAATTAAAATGTCTTTCCAGCTGCACTGGGCAATAATTGCTGCTGGTGTAAGGGGGGGGGGTAATTAGTTTGCCACAGTGGGTACGTCAGTTATGTTTGTTTAGTTTGAAAAAACTGTTAGTTACAGAGAATACCTAAAAAATCCCAAAACTACGAGGAATCTGAATATTAGTTCAATGTAATGGATCAAAGTGATCAAAGTGACAGCACCTGCTGGGTTGCCTGTGGAGCGGCCTGGTGGTCCAGCAGCCATCTGAGTGTGAGCTGAAGATTGTGGATGCTGAACTGGCTGAGGAGGAGAAGAGACCTGTGGCTCAGCCTGTGAACGAGTTAAAAGATGGCCGAGACCTTCCATGTCCTTTCTCATCTGGGTAACCGCAGCACGCAGGATGTTGTTCTGCTCCTGCAGATACTGGATCTGTTCTGATGCCAGAGAATCTACCTTTGGAGTGAGACCCTGTGGATTTATGTCTTCTGTAAATATCGTGTAAATTATGTTTCACAGCAAGTCATTAATTTAATGGGGATAATTGGTAAACTTTTGCAGCTCGTTTTGTGGGCTGAACCAAAAACATAAATGAAACCATATGAAACTGAAACTGTGCATGCACCAACAATGTGAAAACATTCCTTCCATCATTCCAGACATAGTATTCGAAACTACGTAGAGCCCTTTGCAAATCTCATACACGTGCTTGAAAATGCAAGCATCTTACAATATTTACCCCCTCCCAGAGGGGGGACCGGGGTATTGTTTTTGGTATGTTTGTTTGTTTTAAACAATATTACAGCAAAATTATCAGTCCCATTCATACTAAATTTGCATGAAAAATGGACAATAACCTCCAGATCACCTGACTACATTTTTGCCATAATTGGGTAAAAAAAATCCAGAAAAATTGAAAAAATCCTTATCTTTAACATAGGACAAAAAAAAAAAAAATCATATCTCTCTCAAATATTTCGTACACAGTTGTGGAGGGCCGAGAACTAGTGCCAAACCAAACACCATCTGGATCTGATCCAGATTCTGGATTTGCAGGCTATTTGGATTTAACATGGGAAACTCCATTTAATGCATATTTTTGGCCGTATCTCAGCTGAACAAAGACAATCATCCTTGTTTGTTGCAGAAGCATATCACTATTGTCCATGTAACCTTTGATCAGGATATGATCGGATATGTGAATATATGATGCAACGTTTGACTCTCTATCAATCTGATCACTCAGTTCCTCGATCATCACCATGCAGATAATTATGTATTTTCTCATCATAACCATCATGACCATGAAATTAGAATTATTTTAGTTAAACTTTTTTTTTGAACCTCAGAAACTTATAAGCATGGACAACAGGTTACCTGTGTTACCTCGGTGATTCACTGTTTGCAGAGTGACATGTTTGTGAGACAGAAGATGTTTTGCTGCGGGCGGGGTTTGTTGTGCCCCCCCCCCCACCACCACCACTTGTTCTAAATTGAAGTTTTTATTTACAATTATCCAACTTTATGAGCAACAAAATTGCAATTCTTGTCTATTTTTGCTAAAAAACAAACAAACACCCCAAACACACACACACACTGCTGCCATCTTGTGGCCACAGTGTTCCAAACAAACATCATGGAGCTCTCCTGATTAGCTGAATGCAAAGTTTAACCAGTTGTTCTGCTAAATATGCCATCCTGACTTTTCACTGATATTTTTTCCCCAAATCAAGGTGTAGGTATGTTTTCTGAGCTCATTAAAAACTTTTTATGTCTGATTTATGGAATATGATGCATTACTGTAGATTGAACAGTATAAAATATTATACTTGGCTCCGCAGCAGTAATGAGGTGGTGGCATCGTCTCTGCTTGCCTTTCTGCGTGTGTGAGATATAGATAGATAAACTGGAGCTTCCTGAATGTTTTTTGATCTATCGTAAAGCAGTATGAATGCATGCGTGTTAAATGTGCAGATGTGGTATGTCTGATTGACTTTTCTGAGGGTTCAGTTTCTAATTTTCATATTCTTTGTCTTGCTTTCATTTGTAGGGCAGTGGTTAGTAAGCCCAGTGTGTGGTTAAATGTCTGCTCACCTGTATTGCCTGGTCTCTCTCCGTTCTAACGGACTGCAGTAAGACAGTTAAATCATGGAGTTCTTGCTCTCTCTCCGTCAGCTCTGCTTTAGCCTGACAGATGAAAAACAGTGTTAGCTTCATAAAATATTATCAGCCTGGGCTTTGAACCCAAGTGGTTCTGTTTCTCTTTCAGCACAGTGACACAGGTTACAAATGTGAATACCTCACTCAGTCTCTGTTTTCCCAGGAAGTATAAAAGTTCTGTAACTCTCTAAACTCTGTTTCACTGCAGGAATTTATGTTTCCTGAGGTAACTTAAATTTGCATTTGCACTATGTGATGTATACAGCACACGTGCATGAATCACATAGACTGTACAGAACGGCTTGTGTTATGTGTGAGAGGCTGACCTGGTCTCTGGCCTGGATCAGGCTTTGTATTAGCTGCTCATTTGCAAGGTAGTGGTCAGCCTTTACATCCTCAAAACGTCTCTCCCATTCCAGCTCCATTTGGACTCTGTTCTTTTCCAAGACCTTCTCTCTACTCAAACCAGCACTCAGTTGCTGTTTGTACCTTATAAGAAACACACAGACATTATAAATACAAACAGCTCAGATAATCACCATATTCATACTGAAATGAATCTTCTCTCTTTTATCTTGTGTCATCTGTTTATCATCTTCCAACATCTCCACTGCAACTTCTGTTTCCTTAATGCTAAAGGAAGATCTTCTTTGAACTAAACCAACAGTGTTGAGAAGCAGTTTCTGTTACTGTGATATTCTTCATTTTCTAAGTAGATGAGTAGTTTCAGGGTTTACAATTTCCAAAACAGTAGTTACAACATATTTAGTCACTGTGTTACCAGAGTGTGAGTTGTATTTTGCCCGAGGTAGACTATCTTTCTGAAGAAACCTGCAGTGGGATTGTTCCTACTGCTGGATAAGGAATGTTACTGGCTGCTAAAAAGCTGAGTGAAGACTGCTATTGATGATTAATATTTACAAAGAGAGAAAAAAATTCATTCATTCAAAATCTGACACCTTAAAGTATGCCGATAAACTCCTGAAACGAAATGATGGCTCTTCTTTTGAAAATCTGAGCTATTTCTGAGAATCCTCTTAATTTTCTTAAAAATAATAAGGGGCTTTCATTTTGAACATTCCACAGTGGTAAAGCATCTTGATAACATTCAATAAATACTTGGAGGCTTTTATTTTTGAAAGAGTGAGTTTAAAGGCACCTATTCAATTCCTACAACCACACCTGGGCTTTTGTTTTGAAAATCTGACAGCCACCTAGTTCCTCCTGTCAGAATGTGGGACTGTTGAGGGTTGTCCATCAGTGCGCGCGTGCGCGTTTGTGTGTGCACGTGTGTGTGTGTGTGAGAGAGAGAGAGAGAGGCAGGCAGGAGCGGCTTTAAACTGGCAACGATAGCTTCAACAGCTCAACTTGTAAAGTAAAGAGTAAGTTATTACACTTCCTGAGCAACACTTAGGCAATATATTGTGCTATATATTATATATTATATTATATATTATTATTATTATAGTGGCTCTATAGTGTAGTGGTTTACACACTTTCTTAACATGCAAAAGCCTCCTGCTTCAATCCTGGGCGGAGACATCAGCCTGCAGAGCTACCTGCTGTGGTGACTCATTGTGAATAAGGGAGCAGCTGAAAGTAGCTTTATATGGTGGAACCCTGCTCTTGTATTTCTTCTTTGATCCTCCCAGGTTCCCTTGTGGGTTCTCACCTTTCAATCTGTTCCCTGCTCCTCTCCAGCTCAGTCCTGAGTTTAGTTTCTCTCTCCTGCAGGGCGATCATTTCTGTATCTTTCAGGACCATTTCACTGGAGACCTGCCTCACATACTCGTCCCACTGAGTCCAGATTCTTTGCAGCTCTACGTAAAGCCTTTGAAAACACAGACAGGATAACACTATTTCTTAAAACTTGGGCACATTATTGAGGATATTGCTGCCTTTTTCCACAATGATTAAATAGCAGCAGAAACATATACAAACCAAAGCTCAACAGTAGGGATCTTCCTGGAGACTAATTTCTTAGTTGACTAAACAAGGAAAAAAAAATTGACCAATCGACTAGTCTAAAACTCAAAAATTCAGATATCAAGTTAAATCTAGAACTGTTTAATGGACAATGTCAAAAACTGTCTAAACAAAGTAATTTGAAACCATTAATCACATGCTTCAATAATGAATCGCACTTAAAATGCTGTTTAACTGTGTGGATCATGAACACTGCACGTTACACTCCAAACAGACAAAGAAGGAAAAAATTCAAACAAAGGAAAACTATAACTTTATGAAAACAAGTTACTGCACACGATGTTTGTGCATCATTAAAATATGACAAAATAACATTCGAAAAAATGAATAAATTGCATAGTGTGGCGCATTATGAACGATGCTTGTTGGGAGCCTATCCCAGCTGTCATAGGGCGATAGGCAGGGTACACCCAGTACAGGTCACCACCCTGTCACTGAGAGACAGACAACCATTCACACCTATGGGCAATTTAGAATCACCAATTAACCTAACCCCACTAACTGCATGTCTTTGGACAGTGGAAACTGGAGTACCCAGAGAAAACCCACACAAACATGGGGAGTACATGTAAACGCCACACAGAAAGGCCCGGGATAAGGTGGATTCAAACCCAGGCTTTCTCGCTGTGAGGCAACAGTGCTGCCCAGAATGCAACTCATAAACCATATTTTATTCACAGTAGAACATAGCAGATGTATGACATGTTTAAAGTGAGACATTTTACTATTTCAGAGTTAATTTTGAATTTGATGTCAGAAACGTGTCAAACATGTGACGGGTAGATTGGTACAGAGTCAGTGATGCGGACACTGACGCCATCCGCATCTCCATCCGTTTCAGCTCATCTTCAAGCGCCTTGATCCTACAACACGTGATAGCATGAAGATGAAAATTTACACACACACCCACACACACATTACAGGAGTATACCTGTAGTCCTTGTTAGCAACAGAATCTTTAACTTCCAGGTCAATGTGTTTCAGTTGGGTCTGTATCTTCTCACTGAACTCCTTGGATACCTGGAAAGCCTCTGAGGGATTTTGTTTAGACACCATCTTCCCCTGGACAAGGACACAAACACAAATGGCATTAGGTATGAAGACAGGAGACCTGTTGGCCTATAGAGCTCCACTGTCAGCTGTTTTACTTGTACATTGTCATACTGGAAGGGAAACTAATTAATTTGGCTGTAGGTCAACCATCATTGAGCTGTTACTTACGTTTGACTTATTTTACAGATTTCAAAAAGTTTGTATAAAATTGAAAATCTGTCTGGAACATTCTCTAAACCATTGCCTAATGAATACTCATACCAAGTTTCAGAAGATTGGCTAACAAAATATAGGAGGAGTATCTATCTATCTATCTATATATATATATATATATATATATATATATACATGATTTTTTTTCTCTGTGGTGTGTCACCAAGTGGGGGAAAAAAAGAGAAATCAATTAGAAATGTGAGTGGTGTGAATGGGCTGGTGTTGTACCAAGCACAGCCTAGACCCCTGATGTCATCATCATCAGCCAGTAGTTTTTTTATTTACTCAAATCTTGAACTGGAGCTTTGCAAAGTCCTTTCTTAAGCTCCTCAATAATCCTCATCCTCACTCCTCCCTTATAGGACTGGATAACTTTTCCCCTGAGATCTGTAACCATGGGATACTTGGAGTGACGAGCATTGGCCACATGAGAGTATCATAAGAGCGTCACAGGCCCTCTGCAGAAGCTCTTGCAGTTTGATTAGGATCCTTGGATTCTTATCCTAAGTCTCTCTTACCCTGACAAATCACTCACACACTTAAGAAAAAAATTGTCTATATGAGTGGTTTTTAAATAAGGCCTGTTGCTCCTGCAGCTCTCTGTAAGCACACTGAGCCACTAGACATGAATCAACAACTTAAATTTCTTAAATATATTGTTAGACATATTTTGTGACATACTTTTGCTTATGACATATTTCATTGTATTGTTATCTGAATAGGTACAATAGAGGCGCATGGAATTTAGTTTGCAGTGCTCGTGGCACTGAAAATGACATTTAAACATTTAGCAATACCAATTTGTCTTTCCAGATACAACGTCTCAGTGTTTCCTGATAGTCCACAGACCTCCATTGTTTTTGGGATGAAGGCAGACAAATGTTTCAAAATTTGTGCAAATAAAGTCAATGTTATCTGTATGGATAGATAACAACACAGGTAGGTGAGGAAATACATTTTTTGCAACCTTTTTAAAGCCTGTAAGACCTCGCATGTCAAACTAGCATCATTACATAAAGAGCTTATCAGTTTACGAGGGAATGAAATTCTATGCTCAGTTACAGTACACATGCATGCATTTAGGGGTGGCTGTGGCTCAGGAGGTAGAGCAGGTCATCTACTAATCAGAAGGTTAGTGGTTCGGTCCCTGGCTGCCCCAGACTGCATGACAAAGTATCCTTTGGCAAGACACTGAACCCTGAGTTGCTCTCTGAGTTAATTTGTCCTATGCATTCATCAGCATGTAAATGTTTGTGCTTGTATGGGTGAATGAAGACATGTTGTATAATGTGTTTTGAGTACTCATGAACCAGCCCATTTACCATAACCTCAGTGCTATATTAATTTCTATAAAAATATGAGTAAAAGAAAATAAACATGATGTACAAAGAGTAAGGAAAGCCAGGGATAAACGTAATTACAATACAGTAAATGCTTCACTAAACCTTGAATGACATGCTTGAAAGAGAGCTGTGTCATGAGCAATAAACAATTCTTTGAAAATGATTCCGTGGACATGCAGAGTTCAAATGAATGAATTGAATTTATGTAAAGAGGAGTGAGGAATCCCAGGAGATGTGTGCAAACTTTCATTTTTAGCTATTTAAACAGAGGTCAAAAAATAAAAACAATATCAGAACAGAATTGGCAAATATTTTGCAGGTTCAGTTCAATTCAATTTTAATTATATAGCACCAAATCACAACAAGCAGTTGCTTCAAGGTGCAGTGAAGCAACTGTGAGCAAACACTTGGCAATAGTGGGAAGGAAAAACTCACTTTTAACAGGAAGAAACCTCCAGTAGAAGCAGGCCCAGGGAGGGGCAGTCATCTGCTGCAATCGGTTGGGGATGTAGGGAGGGAGACAGGACAAAAGACATGCTGTGGAAGAGACTAATAACTAATGATTAAATGCAGAGTGATGTATACACAGAGTGAAAAGAGGTGAATGAAGAAGAAATACTCAGTGCATCATGGAACCCCCCCAGCAGCCTAGGCCTATTGTAATGTAACTAACAGAGGGTTCAGGGTCACCTGATCCAGCCCTAACTATAAGCTTGATCAAAAAGGAAAGTTTTAAGCCTAATCTTAAAAATAGAGAGCTTGTCTGTCTCCCGAATCCAAACTGGGAGCTGGTTCCACAGAAGAGGGGCCTGAAAGCTGAAGTCATTCTACTTTTAAATACCACAGGAACCACAAGTAAAATATGGTTCATGTGGAACCACAAGTACCCCAGCAGTCTGAGAGCGAAGTTCTTTATTGGGGTGATATGGTACTATGAGGTCTTTAAAATAAGATGGGACCTGATTATTCAAGACCTTGTATGTGAGAAGAAGGATTTTAAGTTCAATTCTGGGTTTGACAGGGAGCCAATGAAGAGAATCCAGAATTGTATGGTTTGGATGATGAGAAGTTCTTTTCGTTGTTCCATACTGTTCCCATCATTCTGGTACAGGTTCATCTTGCTTTCATCTGTCAATTAATTCTGGGAGTGTTCAGGCTCTTTTAGATGTTGCAAAATCTAATCTGGGCTTCCTGTTCTTGAATGTTACAAGGTACAAACTCTGTATTTCCATTCACGAAACCATCCCCTGATGACCCGCCTCCTCCAGGCAAACCCCTCTTTGTTTTAGAATCCACTGTGGTGGTGCACAGACACAAAACTACATAAAGTTTATAAATGTCTTATGTACTTATGGACTTTACTATAGCTACTCCCTTAAAACTGATATTTGTCAAATGTTTTCATGTAGAATGAAAGTTATTCTGGTTACAAATGTAAAAGAAAAAGTACAAACAAACGTATGCAAGCGTACAAACGTCGGAAAACACACACACACGCACACGCACGCACACGTACACACACACACACACACACACACACACACACACACACACACACACACACACACACACACACACACACACACACAGCGTTTAGTTTACCTTAAACGTCGACAGGTATCAGCAGACAGGACGTATCAGTCTTCGCACAGTCACAGGACACACCTGACGGGAACTTTTTGGCTGCTCTTCCGCGAGGTGAAGTTTCCATGGAAACCGTACGTCAGTAAAATTGTTCCCCAGCCGCAGCAATATAATAGTTCCTGGTTATATTGCTCCTCCTGGCTGGGAGACTGTGTGCTTTATGTAGGATCCCAGATAAACAAAGTGTACCCTACACACGCCACAGTCAGTAAAGCAAAGAGAGGCCTGCGAGTCACAAACTGAATGTTCTTAATCCTCTGCAATTAAAAGTGTGCTGATTTTATCCCTCAAACGAGTCCCCACATCCGGAAGATATCTGACACCGCCATCAGAGATTCACCGAGGACCGTCTCATCATTTATTTATTTATTTATTTATTTATTTATTTATTTATTTATGTTGTTAAACTGGCTTCGAACCAGACCAGTGTCGTCATTCGTGCTTCATTGTTCTGATGAACTTTATAAGCTTTGTTGCCACATGTTGAAATGCAGATAAACGCGCTGATGTGAAGTATTATTGCCTATGGTAACCGGGGTGGAGTTTAATGTGTGCGCGTCACACTTTATTAAAGACGGAGCGGACGCGCGCTCACGCGTGGAAGCGCAGCTGCGAAAACCCGACGGCATCATAGCAGGTAGGTGATCGATGATCATAAAGAGCCGGTGTTGTGCCAAAACGTGTTTCTCGATGTTTCTATGGGTTTTTCTTTTTTCATGTGTAATATCTTCGCTTATATTGGTAAGCAGATTGTAGTCAACAGGATTTATGAATGGCTTATAGAATGATCAAGCTAGTCATTTTTTGGCCAAATAAAACATCTTTATAGAACGTTAATTTAATATTTGTTGCAATTTCTGGTCCCCTCTTGGCCAGCTCTGTCTTTTAAAAGTCATTTTTAATATCAATAACACTTTTTACCCTGATTAAAACTTACTTTGTCTAGAAGTGATTATAGCTTCCGCCTTGTGACAGGAATGCTGTTTCTGGCTCAAAATAACTTGAAAAAAGTATTATTAAGTTTAAAAAGTCATTGAAATAAAGCTGATCTTTTTTTTTTTTTTGGCAAATACTGGTGCCACAGGTGGTGGTGGACACTGCAACTAAGTTGCAGAGTTAAATGGGTGGAAAAAATACGCGTATTATTTTTAAACTTTCTGATTATTGTGAGTGCGGCAACATATTAGCGTGACGGTCGGTCCCGCAGGAGCGTCTGTTCTGTGGAGATGTACGTCAAAGACTCGCCTCTCACAGGAAAAATGGGTGGGTTCAGACAAAAGGTGCTATGTATCAGTTCCAGATGTAAATACCTGGAAATAAAAGCTGAGATGTTGATCTTTTGTCTCATGTTCATCTTTTAATGTCAATTCCAAATGTTTTCAGTCTACAGCAGAAATAAGGCCTTACTGTTCCAATACTTTTGGAGGGGAGTGTAGATGAGGGTAGGGACACAGATCAACTGATAAACTGACAGCTTTGTTTTTTCACTTAGCTCTCTTTTCACCACAATGGACTAGAACGGCATCCACATCACTGCAGCTGAGGTGCCAGTCCGTCTGTCAGTCTCCTGCTGTCCTGTTCCCTCACTTGTGAACAAGAACCCGAGATACTTAAACATTTTACTCGTGGTTCCTGGGGTATTTAATAAAAGTAGAATGGGAGGCAGAGGCAGAGGCTTTCAGGCCCCTTTTCTGTGTAAGCACAAAGTGTTTATGTACATTTAATTGAACTCCAGCTCAATCAAATAAATATATATATATATATGTATATATGTATATATGTGTGTGTATATATATACATATATGTACAGTTGCCTGAAGGCACTCGGGTACATGGCACACCATAGTTTAGTTAACATTTTCAGGAAACCTCTGTGAACAAAAATTACATATCAGTAATTAAACATTAAGTCTGTGTTTGTGTCTACAGTGACTGACCTCAACACAGCTCTCAGAATATAATGGGAGGAGCAGTAGTGGATAATGGACCTCCTGGGGTGAAGGCACCAGATGGAGGCTGGGGTTGGGCAGTGTTGGCTGGATGCTTCGTCATCACTGGCTTCTCCTATGCTTTCCCCAAGGCTGTCAGTATCTTCTTCAAAGAGCTTATTCAAGAGTTTGAGGTTGGCTACAGTGACACTGCTTGGATCTCATCAATACTGCTCGCCATGCTGTATGGCACAGGTACCCACACATGTGATAGTGATAACTGTTAGCATGAAACTGCTAATAGCTGCTTATACATGTATACTGTGTATTGATTGATCGATGTATGTTCTTAGGCCCTCTGTGCAGTGTGTTTGTGAACAGATTTGGCTGTCGGCCAGTGATGATGGTCGGAGGGCTCTTTGCTTCACTGGGAATGATTTTGGCTTCCTTTGCCAGAAGCATCACACATATTTACCTCTGCACTGGAGTTATTACAGGTAAAGTCATAAACAAGCAGCCCAGATATTAGATATTTATACAATGTGTGCACATTTATTATTATATGGCTCAGGAGATAGAGTTGTCTACAAATCATAAAATCAGTGGTGGTTTGGCTGTTCCATTCTGTATGTTGAAGTATCCTTGGGCAGCCCATATGATCCTCCACCAAAAAACAAACCGCAAATCAGCTAAAAACAATTTAAGCATTAAAAAAAAACACAAAAAATTTACAGTTTAGCATTCTAAACTACACCACAGTTTTATTAATTTTTTTTATTAATTTTATTCATTTCAATGGGACAACAGCCCAAAAAGTGCACAAACCCAGCCCACTTGGGAGCCCTGCTTCTCGGGAATACTTCAATTCAAAGCTGATACAGGTCGCAAAGCTCTGGATGTTCACCATTCCAAATTCCATTTCTTTGAACATTGTTTTTTTAATCCTATGTTTTCCTAAGTTTAATAAATGTATTGTCTAAATTAGACATTGAAATCTAAATGACTGCTATAGCCGCCCAGTTCAGCCTTTAAAAAAAAACCTGGTTTGTTTTAAAAACTGCTTTACTGACTCTTTCACCCAGACTTTTTATTGTTACTCCACTCAATATGATTGGCTAATATGACTTCTTGGGGCCAGGGGCCAGACAACTTCCATGTCTAGTGTTTGAAAACTCTCCCATTAATTTAAAGTCTGGATTCTCTGAGTGCCGTGTGTCCTGCCTGTTGTTAGATCCCACAGGTATACAGGTGTGACAGCTCCTCCGTTTCAATAGGGTCCCGGCTACACGTCAGCGGAGTATTACCCCAACTGAATTCAATGCAGCGCTACTTAGAGCTGTGCGGGGTGACTCACCTGGCCTCTTACCACCGTTAGTCCTGACATCCGTCCCGCTTCCTCTGCTCTCCAGTGCTCCAGTCAGAGAGGCCTCT
>JAVDPK010027868.1:0-27374 GCA_034780415.1 Cichlasoma orientale
TGTGTGTGTGCGTGTGTGTGTGTGTGTGCGTGCGTGTGTGTGTGTGTGCGTGCTGAATATTTATGGGGATTGCGTGTGTACATGTGATGTATTGCTATATGTCTCTATGTATGATTTTATTCAGCTGCAACATAATCCCATCAGTAGCCATCAGTCTGTCTTCTTTTACTGTCTTTGCTCACCTTGTGTGTAAGCTGAATCTGAGAAATGCATAACATACAGTAGGGCCCGATTCATCATGATAGAACAGTCCGGCGGTCAGTCAGGCCTTCAAATTCGCTTGAGCTTCTCTTTTTTTAACAGAGCCAGTCACCCGGCTAATACGACAGGTTCCCTTCAGTGGTTTAAGTCTGCTGTACAGCTGGGCAGACCTGTTGATGCGTTCTCTTGGTATTAAAGCACACCTGATGCATGGTGCACAGTTGTTTTTCTGGGGGGCATGTTTATTCTCTGACCTCTCCTAAAGTGATAACAGTCCTTTCTTGAAGGAGCTGGGCCTTAGGTGACCTTAGGTGTCACGGGACCATGGCTCATTTCTCCTGTGATGCCCTCACCCCAGAGAAGCTGTGTCATGTCCATCACACCGCATGCTGCCATAATCAAAGATGGTGACGTAGGATGCCAACTGTCACTGCTGGAGCAAGTCCCAGAAATTGGCCATCATCTTCCCGGCCATATGCCTTGCGAGCACTATGTGACGCCACGACACCAGTATTTAAAAATACCCTTCTGTTAGTGCGTAGGAGGTGGAAAGATAGTGCTTCACGCTGCCATGCCAAAACTAGCCTGTTAAATGCCATCCGTCTTCAGCATGAGATGGTACACTCATGTCAAACTGCTCGCATGATGTCTGTGGTTTGGATGCCAGGATAAATATGTGACTATTTTCCGTGATTTTTTTTTCTTTTTCTTTTTTAAAGATTGCTGTTGCCAAAATTTCTTTTTGGAGTTGGTACCAGTTTACGCTCCTGAGAGTCTGGACAGATATATGCAGAATAACAAATTATCAAGTGGTGCTGAAATTTGTCAACAACAATAATAATATCTCCTTTTGCATCTTTTGCATTGCACCTTTGCAACTTTTCATGCAATTCAAATTGCTTTTGCTGCAGTTTTATATAAGATTGCATAGAAGGGGATAGTGTACATGAACGATGCCACGTGCACAATCCACAGTGCAATTTCTAAATCCATTAGTCTGATACAGGCTTGTAGTCAGTGACTGCCCAAGAAAAGTCTGCGATTCATTAGTAACAGTGGACAGTTTGTTTCCAGATTAATAACTAAAAAGTACAGGTCATTTGTCTGTTTGTTTATTTATGCTCTAGTTTAGCTCATCAATGAAAACAAACACCCAGCGTGATTTATATTAAGAGTTCAAACCAAATTAAACTGAAGAACTCCTGGGTTGAATTGTACAGGCATTACTGATAGGATGCCCTTGGCTTGAGCCTCATTGCATGTGATGCTCAGTCCATTTGTTTAACATATGGAACCGCGCGACGTCTGGAGCAGTTCTCTTTAGGGGAACTGTTAATCATCACAAATCGTGCAGAACCTGCTTATATTGTTCTAGTACAGCGTGCTGCGCAGTTTAGCTGTAATGAAATGACTTACCTTTTAATAGCATTATGCAAATCACTATTTTTATCTCAACACTACATACGGAGGACAGCCACTGGCCCCTCGCAATTCCATGATATTAGAATCTGGCTGCTCCCTCTCCTACTTGCGCCCCATTGTTTTAGATGGTCCAAATGAAAGCCATCTGGGGGCTGCTGTCCACACCAAGACAAGGGAATTAGCTCTGTGAGTGTCCCTTATCTCACTGCCTCCACACTCCACCCGTTGCACTCCCATTCTCCTCTAGTAATGAGTATCTACCCAATTTAGTTCCTTTTCTCTCCAAAGGGGAACAAATCCAGCACAGTTCTTTGGATGAAAGAACCTGAAGGTCCCTCGCCTCTCGGCCTGTGACCTTAATAGACAGGAAATTGTATTTGTATCCCTCCCTCTGCGACAAAACAGGTGTCCAGGAGGATTTGCTCCCCATACTCAGTACAATGACCTTTGTCTGTCTGTCTTTTTTCTCTTTTCTTTTCAGCTGCTCCTAAGGGTCCTAAACTTTTGATGTCCCCCAGTAGGGCAAAGGTAGGGGACACAGTGCGCATCACTGTGCAAGGATTCCAGGTAGGATCGCCTGGGGTAAGTGCATGGGCTTTTAAGAAAATGAAGGGCCAATTATGCCTAGAATAGGAGGAGACTGGTGCACGTGTGCAGCTACTCCCATTTAGTTTTCCTCTTTATGACCACTTTGCTGGGCCACAGGCAAAATCCCAAATATTACATCTTTTCAGGCTGTTTGTTCTCGGTAAAGTCTCGGATATAAAACTCAAAATGAAACTGAATAAATTATCTTGTACATACGGAGCATAGTTTCCAGCCTAGTCTTTCAGCTATATTGCTGCTTTCAGACTTCCTGCTCCATTTTCCAAAATCTGAGTTTTCCTTTGTGTCAGATTCTGCCATAAAGGCAGGTGTCCCTCGCGTGAGCGGTCTCTGGGTGGTCCTGATATCTTTGACAGAACTGATACATTGAAGCGAGGCCTCTAGAGCCGCTCAGGTGAAGAGAATATGGGCTAATCCTGACATAAAACAGCCTTTGTTACTTCCCAGTCACTGTGTTTGTGAATCTATAGGACTCATAGGTCAGATTTCACATTTAATTAAATTTTCCTTTTATGAGACAAAATTTAAAGTCTGTGTTGTTGGTGGTGGTTTAGTGCACTGAGCTTATGAATGCACAGATTTACACATGTGTGTGTGTGTCTGTCCAGTGACCTTAAGATTATTTCAAAGCTTTACTTTGAACAGGGTTAAGATTGGTTATTATAAACAGGCTTGACTGTGGCATACAGCCAGTTGGGCCCTTCGGCAGCATAGGCATCAGTGCGTACAGATTGATCAGAAAGCATATTTTCCTTATCCTTCCCCAGACCCTAGGCTCTAGGGTTTCACAAGTAGATAAGATTCGGTGCCAAGACTAATTCTGCTGCCCCCCTCTCTGATGTAATAAGATGTTCCTCTGGGGAATTTATTATAGGAATTTTTACTGTTCTGTTCCTTCTTATTGTTGTTTTGTTAGTCACACTTGAATATTTTGCAAATTAAATTTGTACCTATTAAGTTGTCCTGAAAAAAAAAAAATAAGGTGCAGCAACTTCAAGTGTTTGTCTTAAAACACTGCAAAGAGTTGTTTACATCTTTAGCGCGGTATCCCCTGTGCTTGAAAAACTGTGGAGTAAGCCCGAACTGTATTCTGGGTGTATGAACATTTTTTTTTAAAACGTTAGCCATAACTGAAATTGTTGTTTGTTTTGCTTCACCCTACTTTTGTGAATTTGCCAGATAAGCTGGTGCTTTCTGAGTTCATGAACCTCTGCAGGAAAACTATTCTTGAGCAAAAAGAACCAAACTGATGGTTACTTTTTCAGTGCCGTTAGCGATAGCGCGCGCAGGACTTCAGCTCCACACCACTTTCATTAACTGTGTTTCTTTTCTCAAACTGTGAGGTTATCTTGTTGACTTTTCGAGACAGCCCTTAGACCAGGACTTCAGTCTCCTGCAGCCCTGGAGACTGGAACATTTTCTTTAGAAATCATTAAAATATTTCATTTTTGTCATGTAATTTTTCCTTTGAGGATGCAGAGTTAGAGTGCTACAAACCCCTATCTGTGAAAAACTGTTGTAAAGTGAAGCGTGATTATTAATGCATGTTGTTAACTTGCCTTTGCATTAGGGGGAAATTGGAGCTTGTATTATTCATGTATACTTTGCTTTTAATCTCTTGGCTGAGACTCACAGACTTTCCCTGTACTGCCCTTTCAACACCCCATCTCCATTTTTTTTCCCCCCCATTTCTTTCCTATTTTTCTTTCCATCCCATTTGGATGTTGATAGAATGAGGTTTTCCCTGAGCCACTCTTCACCTGGACGAGGGTGGGGGGCCGCCTGCTGGATGGGAGCACCGAGCGAGAGGGGAAGGAGCTGATTCTGGAGAGAGTGCCAGCTGAGCTTAACGGCTCCATGTATCGCTGCACAGCCCAGAATCCTCTGGGTTCCACAGATACGCACACGCGCCTCATAGTCTTTGGTATGTACGCTGAACTCTGCACACACTCTGGTCCCATTCCGAAACAGCTGCTACACTAGCAGTTAAACTGAAATCACATTTAATTTTGATTAATCATTTAGAGGACAATAAATATGAAATATTGTTTGTCACTGTTCCGTAGCCGCACATTTTACGCGTTTAAATGTCAAAGAAAAGTGCATAATTCTACAAAATTCATTTTAATGTATCTATAATATCTTTGAAAAATACTTAAGAGATTTATGTGACCGCTTTTAGATATAAATCATTAACACTGCTGAGTGTGTGATTAATAAGAGATTGTAATTGCTTCAACAACACATTCTTTTAAGGGCAGCACTTTTGAGAATAGCTATTCTCTAGCAAGGGATTTAGTGACTATTCCATTAATGGCACGTCCTCAGCTGTTCTCACTTAAACACCAAAACACAGCTATGGCATCAAAGGCCTATGGTAAAATCAAAGGACTTGGTTGTTGGCAGTGTTAGAAAAGCACTTTGTTCAATGGCAAAGCCAAAGTAAAATGTTCATCAAAAACTGGAAATACTTCATTTACTGGTGTTGATGTGGGAGCTGGAATGCTTACAGGTTCTGTTGTATCTGTGTGCCCTGCTCCTCTGGCTCTGTTTACTCTGGACACTCATGGAAGAACTGGGATCTGCCATTCCGAGAGCTTCAATGAAATAACTTCTGTTGCAGCTAAATGTCACTTTGCATGAGTGTGCTGACAGTTTAATCTGTTGGTCTCACGTTGAAATATAGAGTTATAAGAGTTATATCGTAAATGACGTCCAGCTCAGATTTGTTTGATTTGAATGGCTCCGCAGTAGAGTTGAAGCCGTAAGTAGGTAGACATCATCTGTCTTTAAGTCAGCTACAAAATAACTTTTAAAAATCTTTGACGCTTCCTGTAAGAACTGAGCACATCTTTCTCGATGACATCATGTTGCACAATTGTCCCTCAGCCGTGCTGCTAATCCCTTTTGCATACCGGATGCAAAAAGATGCTCAGTCATGTTTGAATAGAGCTGCTGTGACGCATTCAAGTAACAGAGACCTTTATATGAAAGCTCAGATAACTATAGATAGATACAGCCATCGCTGTTACACAGTCCTTGTGTACCCAGGATTTTCGACACTTGTACTACACAGATGTCAAGTTGAACAAGAAAAACAGGGATTTTTTTTTTTTTTAAGTTCAGTATTGTGTAGTATGCACATGCATGGGTTTCAGCCCTGGAGTGCCCTATTAACATAAATCAACTTGACACCATTTTTGTACTTGAGCAACTCTGAAACAAAGAATATGTTATCCTCCTTTTTTCTGTCTTCGTGCCTGAAACACTCGTGTGAACAGGGTTTAAGTATGTCACCAAATGTACAAATTACTGGGCAGGACTAATAAGAACCCACTTTAAGGGGAAAGTGCCACTTTAGGCAGGCGTTACCTTGGGAAGCGTTTTGCTAGGAGGAGCTCTAATGTCTATTTAACACCCTAATGCATCCTCAGGTGTCATGGGCTATGTGCCTAGTATGGCCCATCTGTCTGCCTTCTCCTTGTAGATTGCCTTCACTCACTCTAAGGGGAAGTAAATGGTGATTAAGTGACCTTGGCACCATCCCCCATGGCCTTGAGATGAGACACCTGCCGGGGGGGATGAAGAGATAGAAGTACTTGGGGCCTCCGCACACTTCACTAAATGTTCAGTACATCATCAGGAATAATAGAGTGTAATGATGGCTTGCTATAGAGACCCTCCGCCAATGACAGGCAGCGTTCACGTCTTGATGATGTACATTTCCAGCCACCCTCAGTGATAATATCCAGTCAGATTACTGTGAAATGAGTCAGCAGAAATGAGAAACCCAGTAGTGACAAACACAGAGGCAGAAAACTGTACTTCACACACATGCAGAGACACGCAGATATGTATGCTTATGTAAATTTGCAGGGGTAGGCAAACACAAGCGTGCATATGGAGAGCGCGCGCACTTAATTTCTCCGGGCCTCTCAGAGGAGCCGCTATGTTAATGTGGTTGCAATGAGACAAGTAAAGTTTCACGCTGTGCTTTCTATGTGGCTTCCACCTGCTCATATACAAAGTCTAACATCCAAAAATAGCTCACAAAGTGGAATTAAGGGATGTTGCCAATACTCGGAAAACCCATTGCTCCCCTGTTTTGTAATTACTTTATCCCTGTGAGATCTTTGAAAATACACGGTCACAGTGGACTGTGCAGGCTAGACATCGGTGCTACTTGTTAAAGGTGGAGTCAGTTTCCACAAACGTCTTTCCGAGACTGCCGAGCCACAGCTGTAGTTCACTGATGTCGCCGCCGCTTAAAATTGTCCTGGTAGTTGTGTTGCAGTGCCGTGTGTTCCCACGTCCATTTACGGCCCCAGTCTTCCCCACTGGGGACCCGCCATTTATTTAGCACGTGCTGCAGGAACTTTGCATTTCAGTGTCATTTTAAGCCACGACTTGTCAGACATTACAATATTTTCTTCTTTTTTTTTTAACTCTTTCTCCTTCTTTGTTCCATATAATTAAATTCTTTGTACACTAACTGCCTGATCTTTTTTTTTCTTTTCTTTACAACAGAAAATCCAAGCATGATGAAAAACACACAGAATCAGAACAGTAAGTATTTCAGCCACAGAGTCGACGAGCTTTGCGAGTGTGTGCGTGCGTGTGTTTCATCGATATAATCTCATAATTCCCGCCCTGTCGTTTGATCGTCATATTTCCAGAACGCCGTACGTAATACGAGAGCAAACTGTGACACTGCAGTGTGTTCGGTCGGAAAATGTGTGCAGGAACGTGGCGCCGATCAAAGCGCCAAATTCTTTAGCCAGACTGCGGTTTCAACATTCAGCGTATTGACAGGTGGATGTTTTTGATTCTGTCCTGAATACTTTGCCCCAGATAGACTGCATGAGAGTGATTCATTCAGGATTAATCTTTGCTGATGTTCAGTACCAGCGAGCAACAAGCCTCTTCCACTGACTAACCGTGCCTGTCACTTATGGCTGAGTGTGAGATTATTGGTGTTTCATATATGCAGTGGGGCCTCATTTGCGGCTTCTGAGATTATCATATGTAAAGATGAGGGATTGTCAGGAGAAGCTGCGGGGCTGTGACAACAACCTTTCCATCTTTCCTGTTTTCTTGCCACTCCCTCTCTCTTTCAGTTGTAATTTTTTTTCTGTTTGCTTTCTGTTCCATCTCCCCGGCTTTTGTACCCACTTTCTGCCTGCCAGTGCCAGTTTCTCTTAGTGCTTCATCCATTTTTGGTTGCTCTTTTCCTTTTGTCACCACCTTATTTCACTCTCCCTGCTTATTCTATTTTCCCTCCTCCATCATATTTATTTTTCCTGTTTTTCCTCTTGAGCCGAGCTCACAATTTCTGTTTTTGATGCAGATTTTCCATCACTCTGGCCTCATGTGGAGTGCAGATTATGCTGTAGTATAAGAAAACATTCAGTGCTGGTTAAAAAGCCAGCGTTTGGATTCTTGATGGGTTTCTGAATCATGAATCACCAAGACTGAAATAAAAGTATGATTATATAGAAACAGCAATCAGAGTTTAGATACAGAAATAAGGAAAGCCGAGTCAACCATAACGAGACTCTTTCTGGTCTAATTTTCTTCTCGCTCAGTAAAGTGATGTAGTACAATATGACACTATCTGTAGATTCCTAACATAAGAATTTAGTTATTGGCTGTTGTTGTATTTTTAAGTAAATCAGTGATGTGCCCTGCATAATTGTAACATCTTTTACTTTGTAGATGTAGTTAGAACTAATAAAGTACCTGTATTATGCTATTTTTTGCAAGGATTTGCTGCTGTTGAACTGGAAAGTGCATCTAAATGATATATTTGCCTAAAGTATAATCCTTCGTGCATGTGTGCACTGCCTATGTTTGTCCCAATAAACAGTGGGAACAGCTTCCCAAGCAGATGGCATGCGGGGCTGTCTTTAAGCTTAACTACCCTAGCCAGACAAAATTTGAGCAGTGTTCTAGTCCAGCATGGACTTTACTCTTTTTTCTGTTTCCTATAAACCTTTATGTTCCTCCTAATATCCATTTTTGGTCACTCTCCCTTTTTTCGATTTGTTTTTCCCCCTATCTTCCTCTCCTGCTCCCTTCTCTGCGAGTCATATCTTAGGGATGCAAATCTAAGAATGCAAATGCTATGGTAAGCACAGGAGCAGGTGTGTCACAGCAAGGACAGAATCAGGTCAGCATGGACGCGCAGACATGCCTTGCATGCAAGTCAAATTGGTACAACATAGCCCCAAGAGGTCACTACACACGTGCCGGAGCTTAATGCCTGAATGCTGGACTCCTCATCTGGTGCAAGTAGCAAGCGCCACATCTGCCAGTCAGTCAAGGCTGTCATAGACTAGAATTCTTGTCTCTCATACAAATTGTCAAGCTGCACTCTATAGCAATGAACCGAATTTAACAGATGAGTGAATTGTGGATACAAATGTGACATGTTTTCTGTCACATAACACTGTACCTGTCAGCCAAGGGTGTTGTAAGCATCGAAGGTTTGGAGTGGAAAATGCATCCTCTTCGCTGAGACACAGCTGTTTAACCATCAGGCAAGACTCATTACATAGCTGATGGACTTTGCATTCACTGAGTCAAAAAATAGTAATGTCATAAGATCCCTGGGTTGTAATCATATAATATATATTCCAAAATCCATTATTAGAACAGAAGCCAGATCAGAAAGGATCCAAACTGTTGGGCATGCAAACAGATATGTCAAAACCGCTCTCAGAAATGTCACGTCAATTTGTAAAGCCAGCTAACTTAACTTAAACCTTCTCTGGAGTCAAAGTATTCATGTGAAAAGGAAGCATTATGATTCCAGCTGACATTTTAGATCCAGCACATCTGAGGTAAAGTCATTCTTCTTTTAAAAGAAAAAAAAAAACATGTTGCCACAGAAATCAGTCTCAGTTGTCTAAAAAAATCAGGTCGGCAGAATTGCATTGAGGTCTGAGCCAAAAACTGAAGGTAAACAGATGGCTGGGTGACTTGCATCTATGACTATGGACTGGAAGGGAACCTCAGATGATGATCTTATGGTTGAATGAGCTTATTACCAAATGAGATGAGGTACTTATTGAAAGGATCCGGTTGTTATGTTGTATGACTTGCATAAATAGGGTGGAATGTAATGTATGTAAAATGTCAGATAGCACTCTATAGTTCTAAAATTAATCATCAGGAATGATTTATCATGGAGGCCTGATTACATTTTGAATCTCTTTGTGATCTAACGCGTATTAATTAACATTTGTCAGTGGGCAGAGTGGGCCTTTAGAATCTCTTGGCTGTGTTTTCCAACAGGTCTAACCAGATTACATTTTGAACCTGAATCTTGCGACACTCAGTGTGGTCACTCTCACAGTGAGAGTGATTGTAGCCACAGCCTTGACACAACTGGGGCAAATTGTTGGTTACATCAGCAAAGACACGCCCACAGTCATTCACAACTTCCCTTCCTCAGCACTCTCTCTGTGTGTAAGGCATTCACAAAGGAGGCATTCAGAAAGCAACAGCAGCACAAGTACAAACATTATAAATAAAAATATTGGTCACTATATCTAGCGCCATTTGATTTTTCAGTAATGAGAAATAAAACATTTCTCTGTGCTCGGCTAAACTGGCTGAATTGCTCTTTTTGGTGGGATTTTGATTCAGTGACGTGACATTGCTGTATATTATTTTGCACATCAATAACCAGTGGATACATGCGTCAACATACTGTTGAGAGCATAATGTTGAGCTTGCTAATGGTGCTAAATATAAATTGAATTTTCTCCTAAAAGGCTCAATATCAGACAGCTTTTAATAGGATTCTTTGACCTCGGGTCTCCAATAAATGTTTCCATGTCCAGGAACTGAGATGACCATCAGGAATGTGCTTGGGCTTAGTGGCGTTTGTGGTGTTTCAACAAATCCATAACGTCAAAGTCAATTTTTCTCTTTTCAGCAACAGCCAAACACACCCACAACAGGACAGCTCTCCATCTGTGCTTCACTGTTGTGGTCTTGTCTAGGTCTCTCTTACACCATTGCATTTTGGTGAAACAACTTTTGTTATCTTTTGAAACAGCCACTTTATTATTGCCAGGTTTATTACACAGCTATAACACATGCCTACACAGGATTTGGGTACATCACAGCTGAAGCAAATTCAGATGCTGTTATAGCGTGAGAGCTCCCGATAGCGTATTTATATCCTGACATGTGGTAGCTTTAATTGTAAGTGATTTAAAAACAGCAGTGCCATAAAGGAGTTTATTAATTGTGATGTGCATTTCTGCATTTCTCTCTGAATTGGAGAGACAGTCAAGAAAAATGAATGTTTGAGGAATAGACGTCTGTATTTCAAAAAGGTCTCCCACCTTCAAAAGGTTACGTTGAACAATTTAACTGTTAATTTTTGTTTCTCGACTCAAATGTAATTATAAAAATGTATAAACATCTTTGGAAGGTTTAATACGTAAACCCTTAACGCTCAGCAGGGCTAAATAATGTTGATTGCAGCTGTAGCTCAAGTGATTTCAAGGCACCTGAGCTGAGACATTTAGAGAAGAAATGCTTCTTTGATGGAGCAAAGTCTCTGTCTATAAGTAACAGTCTGGTTAAAACAGGTTATGTGTGTGCCATAAGCCATAGCAGTGTGGCTACTGTTGTATTCACCTTGTCAGTCTGTCTAACTGTCCGTGTGTCACCATGGCAAAATGAGGTCCTGGGGATGCCTATTATAGCTGGAACTGTCACATAAGTGATTTGAAGTACTTTCAGATGGATACTCGGAAGATACAGTCACAAAACTTTACGGATCAGCTGTGAATTTAATTCCGAACAAATGCACAGTGGTTAGTTTAAAACAACTAATGAAAAATTGCTATTTATTTATTATTCAATTAATGTACTGTAATACTTGAAATGATGACCGACACTCTGAAGTCTGACCGGCTTTTTCCTTCGGTGTTTGCAGATGAAGCGCCCCGCATGGATGTGCTTGGACTAACGTGGATGGCGCTCGTCCTCACAGTGACAGCGGAACTGACGTGAAACCTCTCATCCAAGACATTCTCGCTCACACATATGCACACATACTTGCCCTTCTTATGTAACATCAATACATGCACACAGAAACACACACACACACACACACACACACACACAAAACACAATTTCCACGGTCCCGCAAGCCTTCTCCAGTCATCGACAGACCCTGCATACGTCAGTCAATCAGGAAACAGCGCCACCACGTGATGGCTCGACACTGTTTTTGTAACAAAATAATAACCAAGATAATGATATCAAAAGAACAACATGATGAATATGACAGTTATCACCTCCTATATAGCCCCGCCCAGTTACACCTTTTTTTTCTTTCTTGTCCCACGTCTGCCTGTTGACCAATAAAATCAGTTGATTTAAAATGGAAAAGAAAAAAAAGCATTTGGATTTTATTTTGACTCAAAATATTGTTGATGTTGACTGAAATGTGAAAAACGGAACTGATTTCAGACTGCGCCGGCCCATCAACCACACCCGCTACATATCCTGGGATGCACCTGACTAGGAGCAAGCTGAAAAACCACGGGAGAATAAATACAGAAGCTCTCTTTTTTATTAATATACAAAAATTTTTTTTTTCCTTTCTGATGGCTCAGAATGTACAAGAGGATTTAAATGCATAAATGCAGAAACTAGAAAAAAAATCTCATTTTTGAGTGTATTTTGTGTACATCAGTGTAAATACTGAAAAATAATTAAAAGAGGTTATATGGGTTATGGTGAGGGATGGTTGCTGAAATAATTGGAGTTAACACTCCTCCACCCTTGTTTGTACTTCATTCAACTCTGTTTTCAGAGATAATTCTTGGCTGAACAGGATGGAAACATTAACAGCCTTTTTGTTTCTCATTTGGGCTTTTTATATCTATATGGCAGGTCTCCAAGGACAGAGTAAAAAGTATCTAACATATGTCTGCTGTTTTGGGGTTGTGGTGCATGTGACGTTTGAAGATTCTTTCTCCTTTTGGTGTGTTGCAAATGACAGCACTGCAACTCATTGTCACTGGCCTGTAATCCAGTAATTTACTTGTGACATACTATCTTAAGTGACCTACATTGTGTACAATACGTAACTCTTACCCAGACATTTACAGTACTAGTAGGATCATTTTAGCCGCCATCCCGGGGAGGAGTTCACCTGAGGCAGCTTGTGTATACAGGGTTGTTGCATTTGTTTCATTTCACCTCTATTAAAATGGAGAGATGATAAAACTCAAAAGCCTTGACTTTGCTTAAAACGGTGTTCAACAGTGTTTTACGTGTTCGGCGGCAAATGATTTTAATCGTCCTGCCTCTTTTAACGACCTGTGCGGTAATATGCAGCATTATTACTCATGTTAAACGCACCTGCTAATCAATATGGTTGAAAGAACTGTTGACATTATTTAAATAAAATCCCACCGTATCAGGAAAGTGCATAAGGAAGAGTGCTGATCAACTCTGCGCCAAGAGAAAAAGACTTGTTTTTATTATTTCTGATTATATGGACCCCAGTATGGTTTTTGAAGGAGATTCTGACATTGCGATTAACTCTTTGCGGTTTGTGGCCTTTCGGTGAAGGATGGCTTAATGCAGCGTAATCCTGCATTTTTTGGACTTCACAAGAATTGCAATTTAAGCTATTCTAAGGACCCAACATGTATTAAGGGATTAAGGTTTAAACCAGGTGGGAGGTAAGCGGAGAGATTTTAAAGCTTAGTTGAACAGAAAGGATAGACCTATCTGTTTGGGATATCAGCTCTCCTTGCCAAAGAACTATCTATATTGCATACTGCATTCGGGAGATGAGAGCTGCCGAGCACAAACATTATTAACAAACAGTCATATGTGCTTTGAATGAATTTTTATCTGGTATGGGAAGCAAAGGGCACGAATCCTTGTCCACCCACTGTATAGTATTCTAACTCGGCTATCATTGTAATTTTTATTCAAGAGGCACTTCTTTTTGCTTTCACTCACTCATTCCACATTCAAGTGAGCAAAATGGATCCATTTCTGAGTACAACACAATGTGCCAGTTGGCTTTATATGATTTAATCATCGTGCCAGAAGAAGTCCATTCTAACTAGTTTGTGGATGAGGGTGTGGTACTGCTGTTCACATGTTAACAGCGAGTACTGATAAATGAATTAATATCACAGCTATCGTGGCGCAAAAATATCCAACAGACAATAAATAAGAGCCTTTAATGATGTTGTCTTGTTACATTTTCTGTTACGCTAAAAGAAAAATGAGCTTTTTATGTTCAATCAGTATGTGTTGTTCTGCTTATGTTCAGTCACGTGCTCGTGGTATAAACAAGAGGGAGTGAAAGCGCCTCGACAACACACACGACAATCGTCTTCTGAATGCGCCACCTGAAGCTGGAAGCAGCAGTGGGGATAAGAAGCTGCCTCTATAGTCCATTTGTGAATTATTCAGGAGGCAACTGCGCTCGCAGAATCCAGTTTCCTTTTTGTTGTCTGCAGGCTTGCGTATCAGATGACCAAACACTGCCGGTGTGAGAGCCAAGAAACCCGACACACCCTCTGCACGAGTCCCCACGTGATGCAGCTTTACAACGCTTCTAAAAGTGCTGTTAAGATAAATACTGTTTTGTTGTTGACCACAGCCTTGCTGCTGTGTTATCAACAGCACAAATGGCAGCCTGACAGCGGCAACTGAGTGACAAGCCTCCCACGAGACGCAAATACATGTTTGAATCTAGTATAGTGTATCGAAATGAACGCCACTCCCAAGTTTATGTATACACACTCTTCCCATTTTATTTACACGCTTCTATTATTCAGATGGCGCTCTGTGCCGTTCCTTGTGTTTATAATACCATGTGACTTTAAGTCTCTGATACTAATCTTCAGCTCATCTTAATACAGAATAATTTAAGCATCTGTGCTGGCACAGAAAAGGACCTTTAATATGGAGCATGGCTGTGCAAACAGATGTATCCTGGTTAATAAGTATTTGATAAATGTCACTTATCATTACTCCCCACCCTTTATTCAAACCATGCTTTCCTCCTGCAGCTCTAGAAGTCTGTTTGAGCAAGTGAAGAAGAATGATCTATCAGTATTTGGGGGGAATATTTTTTAGAAATTTACATAATAAACTCTGCTGATGTAAACAGCAAGAAAAGATGCAGCAACAGAAGCGTAACCCTACAAAGTAAGGATTAGTGTTGAGGTAACTTTACTCATTTAGATCGTTCTGGGAAAAAGATGGGTTGAGTCAACAAATTTCATAACCAAATATTGATCTATGGCGTATTTACATATTCTGTGTATGGTTACTGAAGCTGCATGTGACTTGCCACAGGTGGTGCATGAAAGGGCCCCGCCTCTGCAGAGCCGGTGATGCAAATTGCACCTCAAGAGCTATCATTTTACACTTGATCCTTTGAACACAGAGGCACAGTCATCAGATCACAGCAGCTCTTTTACAATGACAGTCAGCCAGTTACTATCAGCCGAGGCGCACTGACAATAACATTCAATAGGATCAGTCGACCAGCTATTGCCACCATCACTGCTACAGCTATGCCCATTGCGGAGCTTTTGGGGGTCCAGTTCGATATGCAGCTGCTGTGGAAACTCAGTGTCTCTGTGGCTGCAGTGGTACTGGTTTCTTGGGCCTACAGGTTCTACAACTCCAGGCATGTGAGAAGAATACAGCTCTGTGTCAGTGACCAAGAGCCAGGAAATGCAACCAGCCAAAAGTGCAAGACAGCACTTCAGCATCAAAGCTTACCAAAAGATGAGACAGATGATGGGGGCCATCAATCCAGACCCTTACTAGCAGACTCAGACGATGATGACAGCACCAAGGAGACACCAGCAGAGACTCTTCCACATCAGGTTAAAACGAGTGAGGATGCATCTGTGTCGAACAATGACCGAGATATCAGTGTGGAAGAAGAAATACTCGCTTATGAAAACCAGGCACAGGTTATCAACAGTAATAATTTGTTTGGATCTGCTCTGAAACTTCCTGATCCAACAGAGAGTGGAATGATCAATACAGCGGGGCGGCGCTCCCCTTGCTTTTTGCAGAAGCTGGAGGGAAGTGTCGGTGTGGGCAGGGAGTTAAGGCAGGACCTGGAGAGCCAAGGGTCCTACTCCAGGTTCCTCTCCAAGGCAGAGATCAAAGTGGAAGATGCAAACATAGTGCTGGAAGGAAAAGAGGACCAGATTGTTCATGGAAAGATTTACGAATACTACGTTGAGTCGTCTTCTCACTCCTTTACAGAGTCTGGAAGCCATGGCAGCAGTTTCACAGAGTCTCCATCGTCTTCAAGCCCCATCACTTTCCGTGATCTGGGTTCACCACAAAGCACTGTTAAAGATGGCTCCTCGCCAGGATGCCTCAAGCTGAGACACCCTGCAAGGCCTGCACTCTTACGCAAAGAAAGCTATCTGTCTGCGGCACAGGAGTCAGAACTTTCAATCCCCTTTCTAACCTCAAGAGCCTCAACTCCAGAGACTCACTCTCTGACTACAACTGGTGATGAGTCCGTCTCCGTTCACCCAATTATCAGTCCTACTACAGACAGCAAAATCGTAGATAGAGAGACTCTAGCAGGGGCTCCATTTTCAGACCTTCCAGCAAAAATTCCTGATGACACAGATTTAGAAATCTTGAAGAGCAAGCTTGATCTGGGTAACTGTTTGGAGACACTGTGCTTCGCTAAGAAACACGGCCACAAATCTTTGCAGCAAGCAGCCCTGGGGGTTATGTCAGATAACTACCTCCATGTGCTCAGGGATCCCAAGCTTTACGGGCAGCTAATGGCTGGTGAGCGGGAACAAATCCAGAAGCAGAGAATGAAGGGGAAAAGGTCTGTCATGGTTGCAGATATGGATCCTCAAGACTGGGTCAGCAGCACTGAAGGGCACAGAGCAACATCAGAGCAGAGGAGGACATCAAGTGCAGTGTACTATTATGATGACTACAAAGACACTTGGCATAGACTCTGCCTAATCCCACAGGAGGTCATCTCCAAAGCCTGTGCTATGTGCACAATGGATAACTACTTATTTGTGGCAGTGGGCTGCCAAGGCACAGACAGAGAAATGACACCCTCAAAGCAAGTGTTCTGCTACAATCCTTTGACATCCATTTGGAAAGAGATCACTCCTATGAATGAAGCCAGGCCCCGCTGCAAACTGGCAGCACTGGAGGGCTACATCTACGCAATTGGAGGAGAGTGCCTCTCCACGGTGGAGCGTTACGACCCACGACTGGACAGATGGACATTTGTGGCTCCTCTGCCTAATGACACATTCGCCGTGGCGCACCATGTCACAGTATGCAACGGAGAGCTTTTTGTTTCTGGGGGTACTCTTAAATATATGCTACTGCGCTACAACCCCAGAACCAACACCTGGAGGCCGGGTCTGACAGTAGGCAGCAAAGACAAAACTGTAGATATGGTGGCTGTGGGACAATTTCTGTATCGGTTTGATGTTAATCCAATCCTGGGCGTCAGTGTGTACCGCTACCACACGGTGGCCCGACTGTGGTATGAGTGCAGCTCCAAACGAATTCTGCACTGCCCTGCCTTTCAGTGCGTCGCGATGGATGACACAGTATATTGTGTCAGCCGCCAGTTCACCACGAGGTTCGAGGCTGATGAGATCTCGCCTGCTTTCATAGATGAGGATCTGAGCATCCTCGCTGCAGCCAAGGGCATACTTTTCCCCTTTATTCTCTCACTACCTGATAAGAAACCTCGGCAGACTAGTGTGTAATGAGGATTAAATTTTCCATTGATGGTGAGATTAGATTGTGATTGAGCATCCTTACGAGAGCATGCTTTACATCAAGTTTATTGTTGACTGGGTGAGTTTTGCTTTGGTCAGCTTTATGTTCAGCTCAACACAGCCCCAAATTTCATTGCAAAGTTGCAGCCGCTTTTCTGTCGTTTCTGAAATGTTATTAAGATCCAGAGAGCATCTGTTTTTCAAAGAACTTTATTTTCAGTGGATTGCGTGTTGCACAAAGAATTGTGTTTTTCTCATGTCTCATCCTTGGCAATAGAAGTAAATTATAAGACTCTTAATGGTAGTCAAACACTGTTTACCTAGATTTACACAGGGTGTGCTGCCATTGAAACTGTTTGCCGCTTTGATTTGCCACTCCTTCCTGCTATTATGTTAGTTTTATATCATCCCAGATGCTCTGTCTCTTTAATGTAAACATAATTTATAAAAAAAAAAAAAAAAAAACTCTGAGAGAAAATGAGATCACTCAACACTAACTGAAAGAGAATTTAACAATACAATTTTCATCTATTACTATGTCCCCTTGTGTAGGGCACAAATATCATTTACACAGTGGCCTGAATACAATGTCATTACTTACTGTTGCTCTTTAGATATGACACGATGTAAATGGGTATGTCATACATTATGAATAGGTAAGCTTCTAAAGCATTTCTCACTGCACTGAAACACTCAGACTTGTAGTTATTTTTATCATTTCAGTCACCTTCCACGGTGGCCAGAAAGACATGTGTTTGTTTTCATCTTGAATAAGAAGATTCTTTGTTCACTGCACCGAATAATGTCTTCACTTTGTTATCTATTGTTTCATAAACGTCAGAGAAAACTATAAATTTGTCATTCAGTGAATATTAATCCACACTTAGTGACTAATTCTATTAACCAAGATGTCTATTCCAGTATTTGTCTGACTTATAACCAGTAATAGAATAATACAAGAGCGATCTAAACATGTGTGGTTTATTTTACTGTGTCGATTACACCAACGACTGAATGTGCATAAGAATGATGCAAATATTAAATCCCTCATTGTTTCCTGATTCACAATTAAGTCTCTCACTGTACAGACTGTAAAGGCAAGGACTTAAAAGACATTGAGAGTGACATGCTGTTATAGCACCATCATGTGGCTCAGAGGCAAACGCAGCAGCTCTTTGGTAAGAAGTGTTGAAGATTTCCCATAACCCAAGGGTGTCATGTGACACGCAGGCATCAGCAGCACAGTAGAGAGACTAAGTAGCTAACAGTGGGTGAAACAGAGCTGCACTGGAAGGCAGCAAGCAAGTGGGAAAAAGGGAGGCAGACGCAGATGGTTGACCATCAAACATAAGCATATTTGATTCTTCCTAATTAAACACTTTGATTCCCTGTAATTAAACACCTAATGGAATGGGAGTTAGACACATCCCCTCAGACACTGCCTTGGATGACTCATTGCTTCTGCTTTACCTAAATACCCAGGTCAGTTCTGGCATCAACAGCATTTTTTAATTTATTTACATTTTCCCACAGAGTATCTAGAGTAATACTAGCAGCCCATTTCCAGTTTTAGATGCACACTGTGCAGAGAAAGAATTTGCATGTAATTATACTATGAAAGGGTGGAGATAATTTATAGCCCCCTCCCTTTCTCCCACCCACACATATAAATGCTAAAACAGCTCACCAGTGTAAATCTACAGTAGTCCTTACAAGATAATGAGAATCATCTTTAATTTTTTAAAATCCATTTGACTTCCCCAAACGGTCTGTTGACTTTGGGTTTTTTCTTGTTGCCAACTATGTAAAAAGAGAGTCTGCAAAGCGGGGCCATGCTGTGCATAGCTTCTAGATTAACCAGCGGCATCTGAGGCAATTTCATAGCTACAATGCTGAAACTAAGCCTGTTGTGATGGTGGACATACACTGAAACAATGATCTGGGACTTGTAGGATCAAGTGCTGTCTCAGATCCAGGACCTTGTTGTTATGATTGGCTCCATAGAGGTGGCTGGAGAGCATGCGTGAAGCCTTGGCAGAGCGGCTCTGGCAGAAGGCACTAAGTGGGTGCCTCTGGTATGCTGACCTGTACTCAGTCAGAGATGGAAGGTGTGACTGCTGTATTTCAAAATGGCGATTTGCAGACTGCAGCGGGCCAAAGTTGTTTGGAAGTGCTGTAAAAGAAGAGCACATTAACTGCCGTGTTAGTGCAGCCATTAATTACATCTGTGACTGATTTGGAACTATGAAAGGTTTCTGGGGCCACCCTGATTTAATTGTTCATGAGCACAACTGCTGATGTGTTTCGCTCATGCAAGATTTAATGCACTTATGTTTGCACTACACTCATACCCCTTGTAAAGGTTTAATATACAAAATCATTTCCCATATGCAATCTCTACCTTCTTGCAATGTTGGCATGGTACTCACCAGAAGTGAGCCGGTCAGACCTCCTGTGCTTTTGTATCAAGTTGTCTGTATGTCTGTGTTGCAGAGTGGGCACAGCTTTGGTATGGTTATGCCTGTAGCTCTCCTCACGCTGTGTGACCAGATAGTGTGAGGATGGTGGGTCACACTGGCCGAAAATCATCTTAGATGGAAGCCCCTGGATAAAAATATACAGAGATCTTGGCTTAGCTTGCACACAGTGGCCTTCACTGGATTAAGATATAGAGGGCATGACCTATTCTTTTTCAATAATCTTCAAAGAGGCTCACCATGTGACAGCAGCAAATTGCTCCAACTAAACCTCATAGTGTGTCTCCAGTAGGACTGATGATTTTACACATTTATGTTGCTGAGTCTGACCAGAAACTTGCTTTCAGAAAGAGTTTTATCATAGGCCTTTATCTTGGCCATCAATATTATGCAGAAGTGTTCACATACTGGAGAAAAAACCCTGACTCGCAGGCTTTTGACAGGCATTCAATTGGCGATAATACCATGAATGAGCAGTTAAAGGCTGACCTCAGCTCTCAGCAGGGCAGATCTTCTCTCGGAGATGTCTGGCTTGAAATCCCAGTGGGGTCGGTAGTCTACACAACTGGTGCTGTAGGCTATCTTTGGCTTTCGAGTGAACTGTGTCGGACAGAATAAACACACATCACAAAGAGGCCTGAGCAAGAGGGGCTATACAGGGACTTGAGCAATGATCCCAGCATAAGGATCAGCAGAGCTCACATTTCACTATTGACCTGCACTGCTGTACAGTATTCCTTAAGTCATTTCTCCTCTCAAATCCTGAACCAGCAGCCCATGGCTGAAACTCACATCAATGCAATTAGTCTGCAGCTCTCGCCCACCAGGAGGCCATGCTGATGCAGCTGAACTGAGGCTGCCTAATCACTTTGTTATAGATTTGACTACCAGCTGAGATTCTAAAGTAATGTTGGCAGGCTGCCATCAGTGTAGTATTATGTTTTGGACACAGCATGAAAAGACAGAAAGTCTCAGACTGAAGTGAAGTTGTATGTTTAAATTGGAAAATCATGTTTTCATCCTGTCGGGTTAATTGGTGATTCCGAATTTGCCCACAGGTGTGAATGTGAGCGTGAATGGTTGCCTGTCTCTCTGTGTTAGCCCCGCGACAGGCTGGCAACCTGTCCACGGTGTACCTGCCGCCCCACCCCCTCTCCTCGACCCTGACTTGGATAAGTGGAAGAAAATGAATGGATGGATGGATGCTGTCATACTGGCACCGTGATATATTCTGCCCTGAGCTACTGCTCTCTGATAACATTTGATCCAATGCTGTACTGTCACACTGAAGATTAAAGCATTATAAGTCGTAAACAGACAACATGCCTACCTGAAGTCTTTCTTCAGCCCAGTTGCCTAACAACACTTTGTTTGCATACTTCTGCTCTATTCTCCATCCAGTCTGGGCCCATTTATCCTGTGCCTTAGCTCTCTGGTTCATACTTTGCCTGGTATCAAACACACCTGGGAAATCTAAAGCCCTGTTAGAGCTAGTTTAACTAGTCAAACGGATAGCATGTAGGTGTATTCACCTGACCATATAATCGCTTCAGCGGCGGAGGGGAAACAGAGCTCTGTTGCCATGGGTACAGCAAACACTGTAGGTAAAGCAAGCAGAGTGTCCTAGAAGCAAATAGAAGATGTCTTACATCTTTGTTAAAAGGAAATACATCTCTTACAGCTAAGGAGTGACATTTACCTTTTAGTTGGCTGCTCTGTATTGTTAAAAAGGTGCCAGAAATTATATGCAGACTTGGAGTCCTCAGGCTACTTTTCATTTTTGGAATAAGACTGGTTTTATTTATTGAAGTATGTGTGTGTGTGGGGGGGGGGGAGCTTCTGTGAACAGTGTACTGGTAATGATGAACACTGGAGGCACATTTGTTTATTAAAATGTAAAACAAGACAAAAAGTAGAATAAAGTTTATCGCAGGATCGTATTTATTATCTTCACAGTGTTTTTATATAGTGAACAACACTATCCACAACCTGCACTGCAGAGGGAAAGGTGAGCCAGCCCTGGTTAAAAAAGTTAATCATGCCATGAAAGCCATCTATCACATGCTGCCAGGTGACATCTTTTCCCAGGTCCAGCAGTCGCTTCCTATAAAGAATCCCATCATCCCTCAGGACATCATATTCACAGGTAAGGATGAAAGTTTGCGGGCTTTTCTGAATGAGAGCATCGTCTGCCAGGAGAGGTGAAATCTCAGGTTCCAAACCAGCTTTAATTGCGTGATACACCTCTGCATCGTATTCTGGGGTTGGGTGCTTATAGAAACCGCGTGCAAGGCACTCGGGAGGTAAGCTGGAAGGGGATAACCATGCTCCGTAGCGTGGCCTGAGCTCAGCGGGGACATGGTTACCTTCCAACACTTCCTGGCACAGAGAAACATCTCCATTGAGATATTGCAGGAAGTAGAATGCCATCCGGCCACGGAACAATATGGGCACAGCATGATTTTGCTGGTATGAAGGCAAGTTGAAATCTGCCATCTGCAGGGTTGGGTAAATGAGGACCTGAGCACAGGGGAATGGCAGATGTCGGTCCTCACTCCACGCCAGCCTTTGGCACAGTGCTGCTGCCAGGTTAGCCCCAGTGCTGTCCCCTCCAACTGCCACTCTGTGAGCGTCCACCCCGAACTCTGTCTCAGCCACAGACAGGAAGTGGTTCGTTGCTTTTTCGCAGTCATCCAGTTGGGCGGGATACCTGTGCTCAGGGGCTAATCGGTACCTAAGAGGGGTGAAAGGAAAAGGAGCAGGTGATTAAGTTGTGGCTCCACGGTAGACAAAATAGATGTATTATTTTTATGTGGAGTAGAGAAAAATTTATAAATACCCAACAGAAATCACAGTGGTGTCAGATTCGATGGCAATATGCCGACAGACTTCATCAACAGAATCTGTTCAGGATTAGTGGCATACAGTTATTAAAATAGATTTTTGTCTCATATAAGAAGCCACAAATAACCACAAACAGGAGGTGACACTTTGGGTCCTTTCTGTGCTGTTCTGTGCTGATCTCACACATTCATGGTGGAAAAGTATTAAATTTAAGTACAATTTTGTCGCCTACTTCTGCATTTTGAAATTTTTGTTATCCTCCAACACCTCTCAAATGGCAGTAGTGCAGTTTTTACTTAAAGTTCAGGGTGCTGTTACTGTGCAGATTCTAATTATTTATGTGAATATATCTCATCTCCATGGCTATAAAATTGCTGATTTTAACTGTTGGCCTGTCAGGTTTTACTTGAGTATTTTTATTTCAGTTTGGTTAAGTAAATGACTGGAACATCATCTACCTATACTGCCCAGTATCCATCCGCCTCCATGGAAATACATTAGACCTCTCCTCAAGCCATCACACACAGAGGTGGGCTCATATACTCGCACTGGCACCTCCAGAAACTTCATGTCCTTCACTCGCAGACCTGCAGGAACTTGTTTCAGGCGAGTCAGAAAACAGGCCACAAACCATCGGGCAAAGCTGACCTGATGACAAACGCCCAGTCGATGCAGAATCCGACCCTGCCAGGAGTGAAACAACAGACTTATAACAAATAGGAGACAAAAATATATACAGCCCTGATAGGTAAAGTCAAACTGAAGGTTATACGGTTGAAAAAACGTTTATGACAACATCAAAGAAGCGGAACACGTGACTTTGTCTTTGCACCTTTGTTGGATATGATTTCTTATCTAAAATTTCTCTGATCTAAGCTTTATCAGGTGTTGGAGGACAAAGGAAGGATATCCATATATGACCTAAAAGAGTCCATTTTTATTCTTCACAGCAGGCATTTACTCTAAAGAAGAAGCTGAATATTTTAAAAAAAAAAGTTAGCTAAAACAGACCCAGTTACAGGCAGGAACCCTAAAAAAAAAAAAAGCACTAACACTTTTACAGATACTGATACTCACCACGACTGCAGTACCAACAAATAATCCATGAACCATGTGTAGTTTCCCACTATTTGCAACCCCACAAGGAATGTCTGAATTCATCAGCTCAGAGTATACAAGTCCAATTACCAGAAGAAGGAAGGCTGCAACAAGAGCAGCGAAGCCAATTATTAAAATTGCCGAGCTGATGTCCATGGTGCTGCTGGTCTGCTCTGCTGAAGGTAAGTCATTAGGAGTAAATGTTTTATGTACCTGCTTTCAGCCTCTTTTCACCCCTCCCACAACCGCCTGCAATGCATTCTGACCTTGCTCTTAATGACATTTTTAGCTGCCTACTGCCCGGGAAAATAATTATATTCTTCAACATATTTTATGACTATGTAGTCAAACTAATTACATGTTTCCCGAAGAAACCATATTGTGCCACTATGGATACTGCACAAAATATTTTTATGTTAATAGAGCAGCTTTTTAATTACCCGCATTTCCATAGTTCCTGTTAAAATACCTTCCAATACCTAGTAACATTTTCACATTTTTCTGAAGGTTGTAATGTGTGTGTGTGTGTGCGTGTGTGTTTGTGTGTGTGTTTTCAGGTTTATCTGAACATATTGGAGCTCTGTTGCTCATGCCTGCGTGTGTCAATGAGGAGCATTTTTATTGTGTAGTGTCGAAGGGAAGAAAATGTTCAAAGATGCATCCAGTGAAGGCTGACTGAAAACACCCTTATCTGAACTTTCACTGTTGATCTGTAGATGGCAGTGATAGCATGAGTATAAATAAACAGGATATTCTGAAATACGGTCTGTTTACATTGTGGCATTCTGCGGGCAGCTTTAACATATTTGCCAGTGACTGCAATATGTATCATGATGTTTTAGCAAATCCACTAACTTGTACTGAACTTCTCTTCAGTTGAATATGCTTTGGCATAAGCTCCAATGGGCTCTTGACTTTGAATCTACATTTTGTAAATCTCAGAAATTTCCAAAATAAAGACAGCATCTGGAGTCATGTTGTCTTGGGAGTTTTTAGCAACCCCCGAGAGCCTCTCTGTCTTCCCTAAGTAACTGAGCCTAGCACAAAGCAACCATTGTGAGGCTAAACCCATCCCAGTTGCAGAGAAAGTCTTGTGTTCAGCATTACCCAGTAAAAATCACAGCGCCAGGGCCAAACATCACAGACTGGAATCTCGTCCGGGACTCATGAATTCACGAGATTTGTTTAGGAGGTATTAATGCAGTTTTCTGTTTGTCATCCTTCCAAGCTTCTGAGACTGGGCTGACCTATTTCCCAAACTGCACTGTCACATGCAGAAAAATACAGCCTGCTTCAAAAAATACAGATAGCACAACAAACAACTGATGGGGCTTTAGAAATAAATCCCAAATGTACACAAACACGCTGTTGCAATCAAATAACATGTTCACATTGTTCTTGGTTTATATATATATATATATATATATATATATATATATATATATATAAACCTGATCCAGCATATAAAACTGTGCCTTTAGGTTTTGACATAATGAACTATCTAGACCGGATTTTTATATGAATTATGAGGTTACAAAAAGGTGTTATTTATCAGCTGCGTGTTTGTTTGGTGCTCAGATGATTCTTTGTTTGCGCTCTTATTTATTTCATTTAATTAATTGGGGGGGGGGGGGCTGGAGTAAGGCCTTGTTGACATTCATCTGGCACTATTATATAAGAATATTTTGTATTGACTTGCAACAGTCAGTGAAACCTCTGATTGCAACATCATTGTTCTTCTGTAGCCAGCGTTATGTAATGAGGTGAAGTTCGGATCAGTGGAATTATGAAGTGAAAGTTTAGGCTCCCAGCTGGTGCCCTCGCCGCTGGGCGACCGCTGTGGGGACGTCGACCACAAATTGAGAAACGCTGTTGTAGACACATGAAGGGGTGTGGAAGAGGCAAGTGCGCAACCAGTCAGGGCAGACGGGCACTGGAGCAAAATTCATCCCTACTTAACATGTCAATCAGGATTAATGCCCTTACAAACCTCCCATTTAGGTTCATCCAGGTCCTTTCACTAGTGGAAGTACCGAGCCAGGGCAGAGGCGGTAATATATAAGGCAGGACAGGAACACAACACCAAAGCACAGAGGTAGCGCGCACTACGGAGCGTCGCCTGGACTTGTGTTTCACGTTTGTGCTCCTCGACGGTAGTTGACAGGCGTAATGACTGATCACTCACTCATTTCGAGAGCGTGATGCATGCACTCTGTCAGAGCGCTTCAATTTATTCAGCTCTGCTTTAAAAATATTTTTCGCCTGTGGATTACTCATGCAACACTGTAGATGATACTGTTTGCATGCGGGTAAAGTTGCAGGAGCTCAGAAGTCGCTGTTTGTGCACTTAGTTCGCTGTTGGCGGATATCTGCGGTGCACGTTAACTTGCAGCGTAAACATACTTACAGACTGCCCTTGAGCACGTTCCGAAATGGAGCTGAAGAGCGTGTGTCGTATGCTTCTTTTCCCGGTTCAAATGCTCTATTATATAGTAAGAGCAAGTTTGATGTCGCTGTTGCCAAGCAGAAGAAAAGACCTGACCAAGGAGGTGGTATTGATCACTGGTGGAGGAAGAGGCATCGGTCGACACCTGGCCAAAGAGTTTGCCAAGCACGGGGCCAGGAAGGTAAGTCGATAACTTGTTGCACGCACCTTGCTCCTTCCACTCCTTCCAAATCAGTATGTTACTAATAAGTAGATACAATTATTTCCAAAGTAATTTTTTGGGTCGTGCATTCGTGCGCTGTTCTTTGCTTAGATTTTTAGTTTGTATCAAAACCAGCAGTTTCCACCCACACCCTCCTCATCCCTCACCAGGTAGCCTGGTCAGGCTGGTCTCCCCTGCCCCATGTGTATTGCTGTTTCACTGTTCTATAAAAGCAGGGATCATGACCTCCAAGTAGCCTAGTTGGTCCAGTGAGACTGGAGACACTGCCCTCAATTTGAGTTCAGGTATTGCACAACAGCTTGGGTCAACCAGAGGGCAGGTCTGGACAGCATTTATGGCTGCTTGATATGATTTAGTGTGGTACTAAGCTGACACTCATTCTGCTTGGGTCTTGGGTAATTTTTTTTGCATTTGCACTATCCAAAGATTTAGCTGTGAAAGATGCACACTGACTGTGCCTTTACATATGTGGATGTTTCTCTGAGTGCATAAAGTTTGACTGAAACTGCTTTAAATCAATTCACATTACAGCTCTGCTATTTTCCTATTATAGCTTCTTGCCACTTTTTTTTGAGCAGTCTCTGTATGATTGTAAAATCTGCCAGCATATCACAACAAAAGACTCCATAATGTTCTTAATAAAAGACAGATTAGGTTTTGTTTTCAATGATAGCATGAGGCTGTGAGATATCTTTTTGTGGAGTGCATGCAAAACAAATCAAGGAGCAGATTCTGTTATATTGGCATTTATAACCAGTTGTAGAAACTTAAATGCACTGTAATCAGGTTTAAACCTGATTCTTATGAGCTAATACCCGTGAGTCAAAGCTACCACACTCAGACACTTAATGCAGAGTAAATGGAAAAAAGATTCAGTGTTGATTTATACAGATGGAAATGAATTCCATGTAGATTTTATGGATGAGAAGATGTTATAGGCAACCTGAAAATGACCAGTTTATATTGATGACATGAGTTGGAATAATCCATGACATGATATTTGCTGTTGCTTGGGTTACCCTTTAAGTAAACAACAAAAATGTACTGTTAGAAATAAATTGCACATTCATATTTTCACTGGAAATCGCCTCATCCATCACAACCATTAACCTTCCATCTCCCTCACTATCCCTCATCCCCTTAACAAGGAGCTTCCTCTTGTTCCTAAAATGCTCTGGTGACTACACACACGCACACACACACACACACACACACACACACACACACACACACACACACACACACACACACACACA
>JAVDPK010027884.1:1185-27363 GCA_034780415.1 Cichlasoma orientale
AACAGGTAAAGGTTGCAGAATTGTGTGCCCCCCCCCCCCCCCGGTCATAAAATAGCATTCACATAACATCGTACTGTGCATAGATCTTTCAGGAAAAAAAAATATTTTAGCTTGTTGATCTCATTAACAGACATAATGCTCATCACATTAAAAATACATTATTTGTGAATTAAGTAATTTTTGTTAGTAATGAATTAGCAGTTGCCACAGATTCGTGATTTTACTGTTCTGATCCTCCCCTATAGGAGCTCAGCTCCCACTGGCTCCCACATAACTTGAATCGAAGCATTGACCCCATCAGCTAGACCAATTATAGAAGGGCGACCCCCCCACCCCCATGGCCATGCTGTAAATCTAGAAATAATAAGGGAACAAAAGACAGGATAGCAGTACAAATAAGAAGCCACTTATATTAAACTTGAATTTAAACAATTTTATTATCACCTTTTTAGATTTGTAAAATCTATTTAGGTTGTAATTTTTATGGGATGTTAGACGGGGGTGGAGTTTTAAAATTTTAATAACCGACTTCCTACTTCATTGTCAGCTAAGAAGCTTTTTTTATATCGCTGATAGAAATGATGGCCAAAACAATGAAATAAGGACTGCCGCCGTTATTTTAAGTGTTTATCTGATTAGCGTGTGGGTGGTTGTGTGAGTGATGTCAGATCATGCCTGATTGTTACATGAAAAATGTAACTTTTTTTTGTGCACATAAAACCCCTGTTTTTGCCAGTTTCCTCACCTGCATACCTTGAATTCTCCACTAGTCATCTCTATTTACTGCATTCACCCCCCTCTCCCTGTATTAACTCCCCCATCCTCCACCTCCTGATCCCCTCCTCTCCGTCTCGCTCTCTCTCTCTTTTCATCTGCAAAGCAAAGCTGCTTCTATCTATGGTTACCACAGAGAGAAATCCAGTTTATGGCACACCAGTTCTTCCACCCATCAACATACACAAAGCACCTCACACACACACACGTGTGCACACACAGACAAACGTGCGTGCATATTTGCGGCTGCATGGATACAGCCAGCATGGTGTTGGTATGAGCGGTAGGCAGCTCAGCTTGCAGACAAAGAAGCTGGAGATGTTGCAACGACTATTATCAGCAGTGCGAGGCAGATATATGCAGAGCGGCAGAGAGAGCGGGGTGATGATCGACACTGAGAGAAGACAGAGACTGGAGGTAGACAGAGGAGAGTGAGCGAGAGAGAGAGCGAAGGCTGAGAGAGTGAGCGAACGAAGGAGGGAAAGCGGTGCTCTCGGAAAAGAGGGAGACGGAGAGAGAGGAGGCTGCAGAAGCATACAGATGAGAGTGGGAGTACTTGATAAAGAGAAATCTACAACGCGGGCAGCTCACTCGCTCTCTCTCTCTCTCTCTCTCTCTCTCTCTCTCTCTCTCACACACACACTTGCGCGCGCGCACACACACGCGCGCTCCGGGGAGCAGCCAAGCGAGCGCAACAGCTGAAAAGAAAGCGGCTGCTGTGCTGTGCACGACAAACACACAGTCGCTCTTGCTTGCGGATCTATATCTCCGGTCTTATCCATCACCCGTTTCTGGCAGGATTTAACCTCCGTGACAGAAGCTTTTTTCTGGATACAACTTCAGTCCTCAGCCCCTTCCCCTCTTTCCTCCGGCTGGATTGAGAGAAAGAAGCGTTTGGGCACCTTAACCTCCACTTTTACCTGCTTGCGCCCTTGCATGCTGACCCCCTCCATACTCACCATGCCCCTTGCCTAGCCTTCTTCTCTTTCCCCCCCTTCCCCCCCTCTACCTGCCCTCCCTTCATCTTTGTCTTCTTGCTGCCTTGCCAAAAGACTCTTCAAAAGCATGGCGGGCTCCTTCGACAGCCACTTTGCCCGCCACAACATGATGTGGCAGTGCCAGCTGTCTCAGCCGGACTGCCGCTGCTACCGCGTGGATGGCTACTCCCTACTGAAGCGTTTGCCCCTCCACCCCCTCATAGGTCCCCGCTGCCCGCTGCAGTCTGTGGGCCAGTGGCTAGACTCCATCGGCCTGGTCCAGTACGAGAACCACCTGCTGGCCAATGGATTTGACAACGTCCAGTTTATGGTGAGTGTTTTCAGTATGTTTTGGGGGGAAAAGACCTCCTTCAAGCTTTCTCTGCTCCTCATCATCTCATCTCAGGGATTTGCATGACCCGCATGTTTTCTCCACCACTCTGATCTTTTTTTTTTATCATTTATTGAATTTCCTCCTTTTTGTATCATCTTCTCTCTCTTTCTCTCATTCTTCCCTTCCCATCACTGCTGCCTCTCCCATTTGATGCCATGTGAGGTCCTCCTACGCACAGAAATCCTACATCACATTTCTACCACAGCAAAAAATGCAGCTCCAGCATCATGCTGCACACATACATGCTCATACTGCAACGGAAATGCATGCTCAAATGCCAGTTGTTTTGTGTTTTTCGCACGCATACACGGGCACACAGAGAAAAACTGTGTGCACAACCACCTGTAGCCTGTGGATCAGGATGCAAACTGATCGTCTCCTCCAGTTTATGCGATGGACCCTTCTTTACCGATGACGTAGGAAGAGAAACTCGCTGGGTCATTTCGGACATCCTTTTGATGTTGCGTGCGTGCATTGGTGAGGCTGATATTCATGGGAAAGGGAGGGATGAGCAGTAAAGTAGGAAATGAGGAGAAAGAGGGAAGGCAGAAGAGAAGCGATGATGCTAAATCAAGAAAAACTGCAGCAGAAGCAGAAAGATAGGACACAAAGCAGAGAGATGCTGACTGGATGAGTTTCTCTCGAGTTCAAGATTATTATTACTATTGGGGAGGAGGGGGCCTGATGGCTCAAAAATGGCAGATTAGAAGGCGTTTGGGGGGGTCATCCTGTTCTCTAGTACTAGTAGAGTTACAGTGTATTATTTCTTCCTGACTTTTTGATATCCAGAAGAGAGAATGCAGATTAATGTTGACATTTCTGACATCAGGTTAGCTAACAATACATGCATGGATCTGTGTGTGTATTTATGGGCGCGGATAAGCCTGTGTGTGTGTGTGTGTGTGTGTGTGTGTTCTGGTCCTACACTCAGCGTGACCTGCATCTGTTCTTTTAGTTACCCTGGCAACAGGATGAAATCACACCATCTCTCTGTTGTGTGTTTCTCCCACACGTGGTCACAGTTTATCTGGTGGTTAAACTCTATTAGTGTTTAATGCACATGAATTGGTTTCAAGCGTCACGCGTATCCGGGCCGTCTCTTCTTCTTGGGATGAGATTTTGAGTGTTTTTGCCAGAGCACCGGCAAAATATGAATAAAAAAAATGCACAACACTGGAGCATTAAAACATGGTGATAATCACAGCGAACTGTGTCTTTAAAATGTGCAATTTATCAGTCAACACTTTTAATACAGTCAAAGCTTATGATAGTCATTGTGTCCATTTGGGATGATATAAATTTCCCCTTTTTCTGATGTGCCACATGAACTCAGTTCAGTTTTATTTACTTAGCACTAGTTAAACCTCAAACATCTGATGAGCCCCGGTAAGCAGAGAGGAAGAACTTCGCTTTAACAGGAAGAGACCTTCAGCAGAACCAGTCAAAACACGGGGCAGCTATCTGCTGTGACCAGTTGGGTTATAAGGCTTAAGATATGACTGGAAAGAGGAGCATAGAGAGACTGTCAACAATGCACTGCAGGAGAGACGAGACGAAAGCTAAATGAACCCATGCAGAGTGAAAAAGTGCATAATTGGAGGGTCTTCTGGCAGCCTAAGCATAAAGCAGCATAACTAAAATATGGTTCTGGGTCAACGGATGAATCTTTAACTATAAGCTTGATCAAAGATGAAAGTTTTTAGCATTACAAGTAGAAAGAGTGTCCATCTCCTGAACCCGCTGTACGGGAGCCAGATAACTGAAGGCGCCGACTTCCTAGAAACCACAAGTGAGCCTGCACTCTGAAAATGAAGAACAGTACTGGGATGGAGAGAGACAGAAATCCAAAAATTACTAGAACTGGTGGCACTTGAGTATACATGCAATTTTAGAGAGCTTGTTAGTCTCAGTTTGTTCTAGTTGGTCTTCCTCAAAACTGATGGCAGTGATGATGGGAAGACGACAGATATTTGCTGATCAAGCACGATATATATATAAAGCATATTTAAATGTTTTTATTGACATTCAGATGCATTCAGAACTAATATCTCCAGGAAGGAATTTGCCTCACCAAACCAGCCTGCCATCTGCCGATTCAGCACAACTTCTAATTTTAATTCAAATTTTATATAAATCAGTTTTCTCGTAATAAATTCAGTTTCATGGATGTGTGTGTGGAACGTCACGTTTTTCTGTTTACGTCCTCCTGTGGTAGGTAAGTTAATGAGCAGAAGGTAGGAGTCACTGCAGCAGCTGTTAGTGTCCAGGCAACGGTTAACGTCACACACAGACTGTTCACATAAGCTGATTTTTTTTCTTTTAGCTCACGTGTATTTTCTCTCTATATAATGCAGGTAGGTGTGCACCTCCATTTGTGTATCTGTATTACACTCATTTGCACCTAGTTTATAGTCACTAACACGGTTTCTGAGGGACTCTGGGATTATCTGCTTTCCTGGATTTACCCCCTCCACCCCCCACCCCACCCCTCTTTAAAACGATCCTCAATAGCTCAGCCGTCTCCTCTGAAACGCCTTTAGATACAATTAATATTGAAAAGAGCGAAGATGAAACTGCCTCGCAAACATCACAGTAACTTCAAAGTCTCTTTTGTAAGTGACGCTTTTCTCCGGGTCTTAAAGTTTCGCCGGTGTCCCCGCATGCTGAGCGCCGTCTGTATCAGCTTTTCATCGTTCATGAATAAACAAGGAAGCTGTTGGTGTTTTAAAACCTTGGGGGGGGGGGGGGGGGGGAGGAATCAGTGTCCACCACAAACTGATCTTAATGCCACTGAGGCACAAACTGCATGCATTATGTTGGCATTTCCAGCAGCCTTTTTTTTGTATGGTTGACTGGATTCTTGAAGGAGCGCTTCAGATTCATTTGGCTCAGTGTGGGGAATCGAGTGGCATGGAGGACTCAAACCACAACTCAGCATATTAGAAAATGAAAGCTTTTATTTTTTTCCCCCCACATTTCAAGGCCAGTTCATTTGCAGAATTGATTGGTTTGTAAATTAATTTGCCCTCAAATTTGATCTGTGTCAGCGTATGACAGTGAAAAGTCCCTATGCGGGGACGTATACATGTAGATACGTAGGCATTAATACTCTTTAAGTATGGAACATTCTAATCTACCATTATCATTTACTGCTAATGGGGTCATGAGCGTGGGCGCGTCTGGTCACCTTAACCACAAATGGGAAGGAACACAGCGGCCATTACGGACGGCACTTTATACGGAGGACACTGGATGGAGACTAATCACATTAATTTTAATGACTCTTCACATATGGAACATTTAAAGAAGGAGAGACATGTGAGAGGAGCAGACAGACAGACAGAGGAGCTGAATATATGAGCTCCACTGGCTCACACGTGTGTTTCTGTGTGCGTCTCAGCAGAGCCTCATGCTTTGCCTTGCTCTTTGACTTGCCCAATGAGCTACTAAACGGTTCTTCATTAAGATATTTTGGTAGCTTAACCTGTTGATCCCGAGGCTGTCGCTTCAGTCTGAAAAACTACCTCAGTGTCGGGGTCATCGCTCCTTCCTTTTTTTTTAAATTAAAAATAATGCATTACTCATTTAATTCTGGCATGCTTTACACCACTTTTGTGTTATTCTGCAGCACAAAGTAAGATGCACTGTCAGTCACACCAAGTAACAGACATTAAGCCTCACATATGTCCACTTATTGGTACAATGTTGTGTTTGCAGCCTGAATAGTTTTGTGTGTGTGTCCTTTTCTGCAGTAGCTTCAGAGTGATGTGATCTTTGCAGACTGCTCTGGTGTTTTTGCACCAGAGCAAAAACTGCTGATCAATTAGATCATTAAAGAACTTGAATAATGCAAGTAGCAGTGAAGTAATGTGTTGCATCCCAAACAGCAGAAAAACTTCGAGCCCGCATGAGCAACCTTGGGCGCCGTGTGGTTGCAGGATAATCCTGAGACACGGCGAGGCTCCCTGTCCTCGTCGCCCCTCCAGAGGGAGTTTTGAAATGATGTTGGAAAGTAATGACAGTTTACTCTCACCTAGTCACAGCTGTCAAACAGAGAGAGTAAACATCCTTGCAACAATGAGCCAGTGACACTGATTTATTAAACTCTGCTAAAAATTCTCAGCTGGAACCGTACCAAGTTTCATGCAACAGAAATTAAGCACAACACGCGCTACATCTGCTGCGGTCCCAGCAGCATGGGGTGGCCTCTTCTGTGAATGTGCCACACTTTTTTTTTTTCTTTTAAATAACAGATTCTGGACCCCGGTACAGGCGGCAGACAGGGTGTAACAAGAGCATACATTTGAATAGATTTTCAGATCGTGGCCACCTGGCAAATGTATGTAGTCACTCTCTGTTTGCCGCCTCTGATCTGTTTTGTTTTTTTTTCCAAAAAGCTTTTTTTTAAGCGCTCACCTGCACACATTCTCCAGTGGCTTTTTGCCGCTGGGCGGGTAATGTGCAGTGGGCGTATCTGGGCTTCCTCGCTCAAAATAGATGCCTCCTGGGTCCGGGAGTTATGCCGACGAGCGCGGGGAACCTAAACGGTCAAGTTGCGAGCTGTGAAGCTAAAACGGGAGCTGAAAGACGATAAAATGCTTCATAAAAACGAGGGGCGCTGGAGAGGCTGCGAGATTACTGTTCTCCAGTTGTTCATCACGGCGAGCGGCAGCCTTTCATATGTTGTCTGAGATGCAAATGCATCGTCATATTTATGGGATCACCGGTGCAGGAAGCCCGTTCTTCTTGTTTAGTCCTCTAACTGCAGTCACGCTGTCCCGGCTAACACTCATTACAATCTGACACACACACACACACACACACAGTGCGTGCCAGCACAGATGAAGGAGGCAGATTTTTTTTTAAAGCTCAGTTGTGATAAAACTAGAGAATTCCCAGTAAGTGCCACATAAACTGCTGCTCCATTTGATTGCAGAGTCACTGAGATACGTACACTAATACAAAAGAATGCCACGTACAGTAAAAAGTCCTTAATCATGATGCTTTTTATTTAGTTTCATTTAACACAGTGAAATAAAAGGATAAAAGACAGAGCTGCAGAAGAACGAGGCTCCAGTGAAAGAGGTGAAGGATTATAATAGACGTGTGCAATAAAGAAAAGGCTTTTTAAAGGCTGCAAAGCTAGCGAAATTAATTTGACCCTGAGCTGCTCATCAAAGGGAAGTTAGGAAACAACATTAGAAATAATACAATCTCAGTATCCATATTTCATAAGGTGGTTACATTTAATAGTGCTCATGAAGGGATTTGTTCTGGAACAGAAATTCTTCAGAGCGCCACAAAGTTGTAGAAACTTAAGTCGCTGCTTCTTCACACAGGAGAAGATGATAAATCTAAGACCAACAACTTTTGTAAAGAAACCAAAAGGAATATGAATTATAGACTAAAAGTGAAAGTGAGGACAGAGAAGAGAGAGGGTTTGAATAGTAAGTAAGAGCGAGGCAAAAATAATGAGAAAAGAGGAAAGCTTCTGAAAGCAGAGCGGGGAAGAATGGCAGAGGAACGAGGGAGGAGAGCCGAGGGATGAACGCAGGCGTGAAGAGAACAGAGAGCAAGAGGCGCAGTGGGCCGAGCATGATTTGTAGCACACGCCCGGGCCTGTTGGTGCCGATAATGGTCGTCACTACTATCGGTTCTTGCTCCATCTCTAATCTCAGCCTCAACCCGCTGCTACTGCACATGAATTTTAATTTCTGCGTTTAGAGATTTTGCCCTCTCTGACACGGTCGTTAAGCTGTGTGGTCCGAGCGTCACGAAATACCCGCGGGCCACGGCAACTGCATCGACTCCGTGGATGCTAAAAACCACCAGCATAGTGGAGTGTTGGAGCTCACACGAGTCCTGCAGAGCGGCTGATGTGATATTCGTCCTATGGTCCATCATGTGCGCTTGAAGGTGACAGACATGAGGCAAGCATAATGTTGAGACAAAGGGGAGCAGGACAAAGTAGGTTTGGGGAGAGAGAACAACCATTAAGGAACCCCATCTCTCTGCATCAGGAGCCCAACAGGGAGCAATTAGTCATGCTTTTGAATACACACACACACACACACACACACACACTCTGAGTCATTACTCTGCTGTGAAGTTGTAGCTCCGCTCTGCGCTCTATTAATCAGCCTGGGAGCTGATCTATGAACTGCGCTCTTCTCACACAGAAGTCCCAGCATACAAGTTGGTGAAGAGATTGCAGGAGCCGTAAGTTGAGCCACAGAGCGAGCCCAATCATCTGCTGCCTCAGTTTTCACTGTCAGGTACACTTACAGGCTGCTGGAGCCCTGGAGAGGAAGTTTTACTGAAAGGCCTGGAGCCACATCACTCAGTTTTAATGGGTTTTTTTTTTTTTTTTTTTTACACCGTGGGCTTTCCAGTGCTCTAAATCCTTCAGCTAATCACATTACATCATTTTCAGGAGTCAGAATCTTTCACTTAAAATATCTTTTAAACTGTTTAAGGGGGAAAAAAGTCAGGTTGTAGCTACAGTTGCCAGCTGCTTGTGTTTGCAATCTGCATATTTCAGCTGGATCTTTCAAAGGTTGAACACAAAGCAGAAGTAGGATCACGCTGAGATGTGGAAGGATTAGGTTAAATAAGTGAATTCAGTACTGGATTTATTTGGGATAAAACAGCAAAATCCCAAACTTAAATTCGAAAGCTTTAAAATAATGTTACTCATTTATACTTAAAAGAAGGATATTTTAATAAAGCCTATTGTTCTTTGTTAGGTCCCACGTTCACCCCATTTTTCAGAATTATTTAGTGATCTTTAGAGCCGCCTTTAATTATTGAAGCGAAGGTTTAGGGACCTCATGGGGGGGTTAAATTAATGCAATACAGCCCACTAAGTACATGACACAAGATATGATAGTATCTGTTTTAATATGCAAATTGTTGTTGTTTTTAGAATGTAGTGTAAACAGAATGGATGCAGTCATTTCATTTTATTGAGGCAAGAACCAAACATCATTACTTCACAGTTTATTATTACTGCATTGCATTTTTGTGTAACAGAATTATGCCACCTACACATTACACCTGCTGGAGCTCCTCAGCCTGCGTGCTTAGTTTTATACACCTGAAGTCAAAGATTAAGAGAGATGACCAGGTGCTTTTGTCCATACACTGTATATTCTAACTCAGGAGACTCCATAATAGTTTGCTCGTTGTCCTTTAGTAATGCTTTTTGAAGCCTGGAGATTTGCATTTTGGCTGAAACTCAACAGCAAGCTCCAGAGTGTCTTTTAATGCAACTTACAAAATGGTACCCACCTGTTATTTAACTCACTGAAGACCACAATATGCACACAGTCAGATTCACTTTAGCACGCACAGACCTGAGCGCTGCAGTAGTCGTCGTGCAGCACTTTTTCTGGGAAGCCATTTAAAATTCGGCATGAAGAACACTGCCTCCTCCTCCTCCTTGAATGCAAATGCAAGCAGATGCAATTAGCAGCTGCACAGCTGGACGACGACTGGCGCGGGAATGTGCGTAAGAGAGCCATAAAGAGCAGCGTGTTTCGTGCATGGCTGCAGAAGCTCTTCGGGAAGCTGCAGAGAAAACCAAACTGCAGCAGTTGCATACCTTGAATGAAAATGTCACAGCCGGGGAGCAAAATGTCCTTTTACGAGGGCACAGTGTTCCCAGAGTCGATGTCTACACAGAAATGAAAGAAGATGGAGAACAGCGGCAGATAGCAGATATTTGCCGCTGTTCTCTTTCCTTATCTTCTGTGTTATTAGTTAGCTCTTATTAGTTTGACAGGAAGGAGATGTGGAGGGAATGACAAGTGTAATCCTTCAGTCCTCCTACCACCGTGTGTGAGCGCTGTGCATGTGTGCTGCAAGTGCATAGGTGGCCCTGAGACTGCCTGCAGGCTGCTTACACAGTCCCTCTCCTCTCCCTCGTTCTCTGCCATCATTTTTCGGTGATTACCTTTCTTTGCTTTTCACTTCTGTCACAATCTGTATTTCTGACCATATTTCTTGCTGAGTCGCTGCTGCTCGATGCTACAGCTGTCTGGCTGCACACCGCAGCTCTTCTTTCCTGTAATTATCTGTCTGCATGAAAACTCCCTCTCTGTCTCTCTAGTGGGAGAATGACTGATAGCTCTCTTATGGCTTCCCATTGGATTAATTAAAGGTGAGGCTGTGTGATACTCGTATAGGCTCTTGTTAGGGCCATATTACTGCTGTCTTCCACTCTCTGCTGGTTGTAGAAAATTCACCTTGTTTCCTCTTTCTCTTAGTCGTGTTTGCTGTGATATTTTTCCCTCACAGCTTAGATATTTTCATGAAGCACTGTTGGAGGAATGAACTGGATATATTAACGTTAAGGTCTGAAAGAAACTGCTTTGAGAGATGCACTACAGCAGCTACACGATTACCACTGGTATCAGCTTTCTTAATACTGTGGTATTAATATCCCAGGTAATGAAAATCTGCGCAGTATCTTCATGTTGCAAATCTGTAGTTAAAACATTCTCATGTCAATGTAAAAAAGAAGAGGGAACAAGATCGCTGTGTCAGTAACAGACTGCAAATTTAAGAGGTGCGATTATTCAAAGAGAGACCGTACCAGTGGGTTTGCATGTTTTACAATATTCTAACATAAAGTATCTATTATGATATTGCAGTTATTAAAGTCAGATTGTACAAATTACAAAAGAAAGCTCGAGTTTGCAAATAGAGACCACAGACCACCTAATGTCAGACGCAGTAAATGTGAACATTTGCGTTCTTGCGTGCGGCTCCGTCAGGTAATGTCTAGAAAATTCAGGGCTTGCCGTGCATGTGTGAAAACTGCATTGTATCTCTGTTACAATAATGACTTGTAGTGCCAATGCACTGAACATAAAAGCTGCTGATAATGCAAACTTTAATGAGGAGCAGCGCTAAACGGGGTCAGGCTAAAAGTATCAGAAGTGTTTTAAACTTGGAAGATGTTGGAAATATGGCTGTTCCCACAGAAGTCGTCTGTAGCAGAGCATTGCTGGAGCCTTTTTACTGACCCTGTCTGTTATTTGGTGCTTTACAGGGCAGCAATGTGGTGGAGGACCAGGACCTACTGGAAATCGGAATCCTCAACTCGGCCCACAGACAGCGTCTCCTGCAGGCCATACGGCTGTTGCCCAGGGTCAGTGCTGCAGATACTCACACACTCTACAAAGTGGATATTTAGTCAATTTAGACTAGATTCGTGGAGAGAATCTTGAGCTGGGCTGCACTCGGTCCTTTTTTTTTAATACAAAATTCAGCAAATCTTCTGCTACATCTGTGTTTGTGTGTGATATAACTCTCTGTGGGTGGCTGCGTTTCGCTCTGTATGTTCTGTTGAACACTTGAACAAGATGCCAAGTGGAGCCATTCAGAGAAAAGTGCACCTGTCACAGCTTTGAAAGCACATAAAATTAAATGATGCGAGAAACGGCGAAATCCATACATCCTCACATCTGGAAAATGCACTCAATAAAAACATATCGACACGCTTTGAACTGACATTTGTTGCGGAAAAGAGAGCAGAAGTTGATTAAAAAAAAAAAAGGAGAAATGAACAAAATAGGATAAAAATATACAGATTTAAAGGAAACATTTTGCAGGCTGTTGCTGTGTTAGCAAGGTCAAATACCTTTGTGTAAGTGCGCAAGACTCAAAAGTAAGATCAAAGGTGCCCTGCTGCACACAGTGAGAGCAGAAGAAAGGAGTCTGCAGCAGAGAGAAAAGGGAAAGGGGAGAGCCTGAGCTCGGAGATGAGCAGGCTTCATAGAGACTCCAAAGAAAACTTTGATCTCCAGGCAGCATTTTCCTCCTCTCATTCCCAATAAACCTTTCAAAACACTGTAAGATAAGGAACCTTTTAACTTTTGTCTGCCCTCTCTCTCTCACACACACACACACACACACACACACACACACACACACACACACACACACACACACACTTGTGCAGACACATGTAGGCGAACACACGCTCAACTTAAGGTGGAGGTTGTGGGATGCTTGTTTGAAGCAACATCAACTCTCTGAAGCGGTTTTGACCCTCAAAAGAAAAGTGAATGAATTATGTATTATCTGCTACACTCAGTGTCTCAGCGCAAGAACCTTCTCGACAGTTGTGTTCATGTTTGCTTTTTTTTTGTACTGCAGAAATTTGGGAAGTGCTCGTTTAGCTTCCTCACCTGTCTCCTCCTGGACCGAGGAAAGCCTTTTATATGCAGCGCATCTCGGAAAAGAGCATGGCACGATAATTAGAATATAAACGCGATAAATCAGACAGAGGCATGTAGGCGGTTAGCTGTTGCACCAGATCTTGCTTCAGATAGCAGCTGTTTTATGCAATAAAGCTCCAGGTCTCAAGGATGCTCACAGCCTCATATTTACAAGAGTATGCAGGGAGAACAAACAGAACTACGGAGAAGTAATAAAAAGTGAACTTGAAGGATGAACTACTTCCTTAATTCCTTTTTAGGTGAGACCCATCGGATACGATGGCAACAACCCCACATCAGTGGCAGAGTGGCTGGAGTCTTTGGAGCTCGGTGACTACACAAAGGCTTTCCTCGTCAATGGTTACACCTCCATGGAGCTGGTCAAAAAGATCTGGGAGATCGAGCTCATCAATGTAAGTCTCAGACCTAATAATACCCCTATTAAAAGATAAAATCAAATGAAAGGACACGGGATTAAACGGGAAGACAAAATCTAATTTAACCACTGGGTGATTTGTTACTTTATCCCACGGGCGCGAGCACTCTACTTTACTTTGAGTCTGTGGCCATAAATACTCACCGAAGCACGAGCAAAACAACAAAAATCAATCCACAGCTGAAAATAGTGCCCAGAGAATTCACAATTTCATCCAGGAACATTTGCTAAAAACAGCAACGCTCAGCTGAATTCCTGAGTTCTTTTTTTTTTTGTTTTTTAAATGAAACCATAAATTTGATTCACACAAATGAGCGAGGTAAGAGAGCTGTGAATGCACTGGCTGCTTCTCTTTTAAGAGATCTGTGGAGGAAGCCATGGAAATGTGTTCAAACAGGACAGATATTAATACACTTGGCAGGTCAAACTCCATCAACCAATAGTCAGCTATGTGAAAAGGACTTTAATGGCACGCATCAAGCAGCGCTGGTTCAGGCAGGCCACCAAGTCACTCTCTTCTCTGTGTTTAATCTTCTGGCTGCTCTTCCCACCTGTGGCTTGCTGTAGACGCACAGTGAAGTGTGCGGAGCCAGAACGGAGCCGCACCGCAAATACAAATCGCCGCGGAAGGAAACACAGTCTTCTTTGATCTATAGGTCTCCTGACTGAACTGATGCTTTGTGAACTGAATGGTTGCCGGTCCTTGCCCTCATTTTTCACCGTGGTGACAGAGTGAATTTGTATCTCCTGCTCAATATATAGCACTCTGGAGAGCCGTACTTCAGTAGCCACGCGAGCTTAGTCCTTCGGCTTCTTACTGGAGAACAAGGCTGAAGTCGATGCAGAGGGCATTCTGTGAAGAATGCCCATCAGGCATTTCTTCTCATTACTGTGCAATGTGTGCTGAGCATACAAACAGGAGGGAGGTGTATTTTTAGCTCTTATATCATAACCTCACTTTCTTTTTCTTGTTTTTTCCCCCTCTTTTTTATTTTTTTTGTCATAACTCGTCGTTTCAGAGGAGATTCCTCCGATATCTGCAATAATAAAACACAAGCAGCTACTGAATGTTGCACTCTCTAAATATTAGTAAGGGCGGATGATGAGGAGGTTTGACATTTGAGCTCCAGTGTTGCCACTGTGTAGTCCAGGTTTATGATTCAATTTTGACCAACATAAAATCTTCACTCGGAGCTGCAGTTTACTGAAGGCTGATCTCTTTGGAGAGATTTGCTTCTTTGATGCTGCGAGCGTAACAAAATCATGCTCGATTGCAGGGGGCGCCTGCCTGGCTGATTTCAATGAGAGAGAGAGTGAGAAGGGGTGTTTTTCCTTCCCTGCGGAGGATAAAGCGATGAGTGATCAGCTGGAGGAGGTGGAGAGGGAGTTATATAAGCATGTGGGATGCAAGATGTTTTATAGCGCCGGGGATACCGCCCACATGCTGCACTTCTGTGTGTGTGTGTGTGTGTGTGTGTGTGTGTGTCTGTGCGCGTGTGTCTGGATGCATATGTGAGACAGTTAAACTGTTAATACATTCTTACATGTTTATGTGTTTTGCATAAATGTATGACATGCATGGATCCATATTCATTTTAGATCTGTGCATATAAATATGAGTATTGTATAGCATCAAAAGAATTTTCAGAATTAACTGAAACTGCATTGCAGCGCACTGTCACACCACTAGAGGCTGCCCAAGTACACAGTATGGCCAAAAGTACTGCATGTCCCTGAAAGACCTCGGATTGCTTTTCATAATTTGGGCCCGTTTACTCCACTTAAAGGAAACCTAATGATGAAAAAAAAATAAATAAATCAACAGATGGTTTATTTTGGGTTTTAGTTCCAGTTTTGCACAAGAGAGGTGAAGAAGAGAGTGCAGGGAGGGTGGAGTAGATGGAGATGAATGACGGGGGTCATCTGATAACAGCAAGAGTGAAAAGGAAGGGTTAAAGTTCAAAGTGTGAAGCCTGACAGTGACGCTGACAAAAAGACAGGAGCTGAAGGAGCTGAATTATTTAACTCTCACTTCTAAAGAGGTATTTTGCTGTCGGATCTTCTGTATCAAATTTAGTGGATTTAACAGACAGTGTGCCAGGAGGTCGTTTTTACTTAACGCTGGTACTTCATCACAAAGGAACATGTGAGTCAGATTTAGCCGAGAGGCTAATTTACATTAACTCACAGTCACTGTGCAGTTTGTCGTGTTAAGATAAAAAATTAGGCATGAAAAAGCAGATAGAAAACTATCAAAATATAAAAGGATGGCCGTCAGTGAAACGTGGTGGGGAAATCACTGCAACTCGCTGAGCTTTGTTACTTGTTACATTCAAAAAGAGACTAGGTCTAGGGCTACTCAGTAGTCTGTCCCTGCTCAGAGTTCCCAACATGCACATCCATACAGGGTAAAGACACCTGCAGGCTGCTGGGCAGCTCGGCATATATGAAGGCTGGGGACACTTTGCAAACTTAAATTTGAACTTGATCAAAAAGGAGCCTTTACTGTGGTTTAAATGGAACATTGATTTCCAGAGGAAGCATCACTAGTGGGGAAAAACTGCTTTTAATCTCAACACAAGTTACGAGACTCAAACATTATTTTCCCTACAGCTACTGAAACACATACCAAGGAATCATCTTAGTAGCATTTTTAGGAAGTCATGGGTCCAATAACATGAAGTGTTACCCTTGCCTAGTCTGCAGAGGGACTGTGAAGCTGGCCTTATCTCATGGATGTAGTGTGTCTTATCGATCTCATCTGAGTACATCTGACCGGGAGTGAGTGTGTGTGTGTGTGTCTGCTGTACAGACTGCGCAGCACTGCAGCAGTACACTGTCACTCAGGTAGTCTCCGGAGACATGGAGAGGTCACTTCTGTGCCTGAGAGAGGTGTGTGTGTGTGTGTGTGTGTGTGTGTGTGTGTGTGTGTGTGTCAGGTGATGGTGTAGAGAACGATGCAGTGTACTGGGAGAATAAAATAAAGTGATGTTAGGAAGGACGTATGTGTTTAAGAGGAATAAGGGGAGTGGGAAAAGAGAGAGAGAGAGAAAAAGAAAAAAATGAATCTGGACACTGCTTTCACGTAATCACCAGGTAATTGCCGTGGGCAACAGATGCAGTGGTGTCCATGGAGATGAGGGAGGAGTGTGAAGCATTGTTGAAGTGTTTTAAAATGGGATACAAGTGTGTGTGTGGGGGTGGGGGCATAGGCCTGCCTCCGTGTGTGTGTGTGTGTGTGTGTGTGTGTGTGTGTGTGTCCCCTTTCAATTGGACACATGTGGAATCCTGCTGTTGTGGGATTAGCAGAGTATTTAAAAAAACCCTTTTAATCCTGGTGGTCCACACTCATGTACAATCCACTGCAGACAGAGAGCAGGTGCATCTCTCTTTCTGCAGTATTTCGTGTGTGTGTGTGTGTGTGTGTGCGCAACAGTAACTGTGGCATTCAGGGTTTATATCATCGGACTAGATTGTGTCTTCTGAGTCACAGCTGGGCCCAGATAACTGTTAGATTTAGTCTCACTGAGGCACCACTAGATAATATTTTTATCTAGTTTTTTCCCCCCACCAGTTTCAGCTGTTGTACATATTTTACATCTTACCAAACATGTCAAAGCAGCTGCTTTTTAAACATACTCAAAATAAATGGTTAAAATGGCAAATTCCTCCATAACACAGACTTGTTAGCAGCCGCCTACAATGCAGTCTTGAGATCCCTTCCCAGGTGCCTCAGCCCCCACTCACTCCTTACTTCAGGTGACCTCAATAGGTTACCTGATAGGGTGGGGCAAGGTCTCTCGGTGGTTTTGCCCAAATCCCCTGGTGGTAATGACCCGTGCCTTTTTTTTCCCCGCACCTTGGCTCATGTGATGACGCACATGATTAATAGTGGGTCAACGACCACCTCCAAAGGGGACAGCCCCCACTAGGGTTTAAATACCTGGGACTCTCCACCTTTTTGTTTTGGATGAGAAGTGAAATGTCTTCATAAAAACTTAAAGAAGTCTTATTGCCTTTTTTTCCAAGCTCTGGAGACTTCCATGACCTACTACCATGATTTGAACAGGCTATAAAACAATGGGGCAAAGCGTGTCTGTTCACTCGTATAGATGTGGTGGATTTAGTGTGTTTTCTGTGTGCTTGTGCAGGTTTCTTGTGGGATCTACATAAAAAAATAAAATAAAATGCAAGGGTTTAATTCTGCTATCACCGTGTCCTTGACTAAGACATGGCTTAAATATGAAATTGGTCCCCGGGTGCCTGAGACTGCTGCGCTACTTAGAGCTGGTTAAATGCAGAGAATGAAGGATTATCAAAGATACGGTCATAATAACACAGTCCTGTGCAAAATATTAAAAATTATAATTGCAAAAGACACACACATAACCCTTTGTCTTTGTAGAACTCGCTGGTCACTCCATGAGCTACACCTGTTCAACCCCTCATTAACACAAATATCTAATCAGCCAATCACATGGTAGTAACTCTGCACATTTAGGCGTGGTCAAACAACTCACACAACCACTCATTAATTCAATTAATTCAACAGTAATTTAAATGTAAAAGTGAGTAAGATAAGATAACCAAAACACAGGGAACTGCAGTAAGATGCAAGATATTGTCAGAAGAGAAGGAACCGAGACCGTGTGAGTCTTACATCATGAAGTGCAGCAGGAGGATCTACAGCTACTGCAGGCAGTGTGTATGCAGTTATTTATGGCTGTGATTCTGGGGACATTAACAAAGGAGTCAAAAGTCTGAAAGACCTGAAATGAAAACTCATTAAATCAGACTTTAATTTTTAAAATGTGAAATTGATATTAATAATTTAGAGGAATTCATTATTAAAATTGGCCGAGTAAGTTTTCGCACGCTGCTTATAATTGGAGTTTCTTACACTGATCAAATTTAACAAATCATATTCGGCGGAACGCACTCGGATAAATTGCTTCCGCCTATAGCGCCAAAGTGACTCATGAATTACTCAGTGGGAACGCTTTAACCGTTTTTTAGTAGCATCGGTGGGAAAAAAAACTGTTCAACATTTGGTGGTTACCTTCACAGGTCAGAGGTTTTTGAACATTTGTGATGAGCTGCCATTTAAGCTGCTTTGCACCTTTAATCCCCCCCCCCCCCGCCCTCCCTGCCCACACCGAAGCAATGAGGGCCATGCCAGACACTTAGGAGTTCAATAACAGCGAGGCTTTATAACTCTATCAGCCTGCTTTTAATAACACGAGTCTCCTGGTAAAATCTGTGTGCTGTCTCAAGAATAATTTACGCTTCCCGGGCTGTGAGAAAGGCTCGTTGAGCTGCACCTAATCTAACTTTCAAAAGCCTCGCTGTGCAGCTGCAGCATCAACAGAGTCAGGCTCATCAAATTATGCTTGTAGAAAAAGTCTTGATTGTTCCGTTTCAGTCTGGGAGAGCTCTAAAATGTCTCGACAAGAGGCGCTACAGCACAAGGATAAACTTGCAGCAAAGGTGGGTAGAGAAAATGACCGTGTTGATAACTTATCTCTTTTACCTGCTGATGAATGGCTGCCCTGATTTGCGTGTGCATTTCCCCGCAGTGAAGCGAGATACAGGCACGTCCTTTCAAAATCCACACGGTGGCGCTGCAGCCTCTTGCTGGAGTCAGACCTCGCCATGAGGTGAAAGAGAGTGCAAAACAACTGCGTCAAGGCCCCAAATTGCTCTCATTTAAAGGGAGTCCTCTGAGAGCCCACAGCGAAGCAATTAGAAATGGATTTCATTTTGGAAAGCCACATTCACGGCGGCGGAGTGCAGATAGTTTCTGGTCCTTAAGGAACGATTCCCTTAATGTTTTCTGGATGAGTGGCTCCTGATATCAGGGGAGGGTGGCCGCATGTGTGTACGAGTGTAGCGTACCTGCGTATTGTTCCTAAAATGTGTCTGATTGATGTTCAGAGAGGATGGAAAGCTGAGCCTTTTGAGGTCTTCTGGGTATGAAAGGACTGTTTCTAGTCGAGCCACCGCTGCGTACGAGTTAGCGCACCTTCCCGTAACGATGTGTTAAAGTTGAGATCAAGTAATCAGATTGAAATTGGTGGCAAGGAAATAATCAAAGAGCAGTTCTGGTCACGGATTTAACAGAAGTTTCTAATCTGTGAATATTTTAGGTAAACGAGTGCATGCTCACAGCCTCGGGTTCAAAGAAGACAGTTCAACCGAAGAGGTATATTCCAATATAGTGCTAAACCTAAATTAGAGATAACATAATCAGAGTGGCAGTAATCTATATAACAGCTTCAACTCAGGGAAAGCACAATAGCCTACATATTATTTATTACACATTAATTACCATTGTATATCAATATGTATGACTTTTTTATGACCTTATAAAATCTAATTGCTAAAAAGTTTCTCATGTTTTATAAGCTGACCTTAGGCTATACATGTAGGAAGAATGCAGTCCTGGTCTTTTCCTGCGTACCTCCAGGAGGTTTCAGCCGACGCCAAAGCGGCGTCACCGGTGCCAAAATGATAAGAACTGTGACAATCAGTTTTATGAACAAACTGGACATAAACTTCTACAGAATGCATTTAACTTCCAGCAGTCAACCTCCCTCTCATCCACAGCTGCTAAATTATACACAATATTTGGGTGCTTGATGAGCGGCTGCATTGTTTTGACTGGGTCTGAGTGCTCTGAAGATGGCACTAATGTGCTCTCAATCCTACCTTCCAGTAAAAAACACATTATTTCCCCCTGTAGTGAGATGAGGTGAATGGAAACGTTCATCATGTCTTCACTCCCAGGTTTGCTGCCACTAACTTAAAGCAGTGTTACGCATCACACGGATACGGGAAGATGCTGCAACATCTTTCTGAATGAATTTCCATTGTTTCACATATCATCACGTAACACGGCGCGCAAAGGAAAAGCTTTTCCCTCTTCGTGCAAGTCTCTTGCATGTGAAGGCCTGTTGGTGCGTGCTCACATCGTGTAGGTGTGTGTGTGTGGGTGTATAGGTGTGTGTGTGTGATTCACCCACTGGGCTGGACTTGTCCCTGCGTTTCCCTCGGTTTTTACAGCATGTAATTTCAGTAAGTGTGCACCCAATATGCTGGGAATGTTTTCTGAGAACCTTAAAGTGACTAAGTGTGTGTGAACTGCATGAAGGGTCTGAAATAAATTGAGGAGAGTCATGAGAGTTCAGCTTTTCTTCTGCAGCTTGAAGAAGATGGCTACTAGTTACCATAGAGACTGCGAACTTGTTATAAATGAAATGAAATATGTTTGTGTGTGTGTGTGTGTGTGCGTGTGCTGGATTGCTTTTTTTCTGACACTGTTCTAAATAGTTTGTGTGTGTGTGTGTGTGTTGTTGTTATTCTGCGCTTATCACCTTCTTTGTCACCTCTCCAAATGGACAGATTGTCTCACATCCCAACACCAGATGGTTCCTGCCTTCGTTAGACTCCGCCGGATCATATACTTCATAAACTAGAACCTACACAGACACGCGAGCATTACGCGAGTGCCACAGACACCCTTGTGTGCAGCTCACCTATTCACGAGTCCTCGCACCGAAACTCACGTCTGCAGCCCGTGAGGAACATTTGTTTTTCATATGTGTGTGTGTTTGTGTCTGGCTTTGCTGAAACGATCAGGGATGCAGCATGTGTGAAAAGGGAGTTAGTAGTAGCTGGTGTTAATTTTTGTGTGGGCAGATTTGCCTCAGGACTGCAGTGTACTTCACCGTCCCTGCTCGCTGCTGCTATCGCTCTCCTGCAGTCTCAGTTGGAGGTTTTTTCTTCTTTTTTTTTTTTTTTTTTACTTCCTGTCGTAGCGCTCACCGTTCTGCAGATGGTGTAGGAGGTGTCGGGAGAGAATATGTGTGACCCCCTCGGTGGCCCGTGAACCGGTCGGTAGCTCTGTTGTAGCGCTGCATCTACTACTTCTTAATTCTGTTTGCAAAAACAGGGATGAGTTTGCCACTCTTTGGGTTTTTGTTGAGGAGCTGTGTTTTTTTTTTTTTTGGCTATATAAAGCCCAGATTAAATTTAGTCCCTCATTACTAATTACTTTTCCCAATGCTGTGGTTAATGAAACCAGTAAGTTGATTAGTTTTATCTATTCCTGTCTTCAATTATATGCTGAGTGGAGAACCAGTACCACAGCCCTCGAAGGTTTAAGAGGTTAACGTCAGTGTGAGGGGCTCATGCACTCCATTTGGTTTATACCCCCTGGATTACATAAGTAGACCCCTGTGAAGACAGAAATAGATCGAACGACGTCAAGCTTTGTAGGTTAGATTTCATTTATGTGCCACTTTAATACAAAAATAAACACATGCTTTATATAGAAAGTAACAACACGGGCTCGTGTTGTCCTTCTGACCTTTAGTCAGTTTGTGGATCATCAGAGAGCACCCTGTCAGAGAAGGTGAGTCATATTTCAAAACTGTTTCATTACTTGGTACATAGCAAATATTTTCATATTACGAAACCCCGCTCAGTGATGCCATTTCTCTAAAGTATGCGAGGCCCAAAGGAAAACTGCAAGAGCGTAATAATGATCAGATACATGGGAATTTTCTGTGCTCTTAGTCATTTCCTGTCAATGTCTAAACTTGTCTGGAGTCGCAACCAGAGACTAAAGTGAAAGAGCTGCAGAGTGGAAGCTTTATTTCTGGTGTGTGAGAGGGCTCTGAAGTTCCAGTTAGTTTTAATGTTGACAGAATAAAGTCCGACCAATCAGAAGGGTCCGATCGCCATCAAACTGTCCCAGCTGAACTGATGAGCTGTAAAATACCTCTTTGCATCAAGTACACGTGAGATCTTCCATTTGCGTTAATATTTACACTCTTGCCTTTCCATGCATTCTGAAGTTCTAGTCAGTTATTAATATAATAACTGACTAGAACTTTACACCTGCTTTAGACCTTTACTGTATATACAAAGAATTGCACATATTTAAATCCATTTGAAGGATTTTGAGGTGTTTGGGGTCAAACTGCAACTATTCTGAGGTTCTGTGTGGCTCCTTCCTCCATTATTAACAACATATTTTTAATTAGTTTTTAAAAATATTTACATCATTCCTGAACTCTTTCAACTCGTGCAGCACACAAACACATAAACTTAGACTCCCTGCGAGCACAAGCTTGTCTTGGTACAGGCTCAGTGTCTCCATAGTGATGAGATAGAGAGGAGGAGGAGGAGGAGGAGGGTGAATGTAAACTGGGTAGAAAGCGAGAGAGCGCAGGGAGAGGGAGTGTGTAGAGGGAGAGAGAGAGAGAGAGAGAAAGGGAGAGCTCAGGCAGAGACATGTAGGAGATGTAGTCTGGCTGCCGCAAGCTGAAGGAGGAGGAGTTTTTGGGCGCTGGAAATCTGCAGAGAAAGTGAGAGAAAGGGAGACAAAAGCTGGTGGTGAGGAGGCGAGGAGGAAAGCGTGGATAAAGAAAGGAGAGAGAGGCAGAAGGGAAAAAAAAAACTCCACTTGTCCTGGTCAGCAACAGAGCAACAGTAAACAGCTGAAGAGACGCGAGCGAGAACAGAATTCACAGCAGGAGAAGTGAAGATTACTCCTCAAGCTTCGGAATGAGTCACGTCCTGTGGAGACATAGGTGAGCTCGCTTTGAGACGGGATGGGGAAAGGGCGATGAGAAACGGAGAGCTACTTCTGTTCTCCGCTCGCCGTTATTTCATGCGGCTTTCATTCTTTCCGTGCTCGGAGATGATTACGGCACACGAAACGGGTCCACGGCGCTCAAACGACACTGCTGACTGGGCTAATTTACTGGCTGTGTAACTGTGTGCGCACGCACAGGTGTTGGAGTTGATGGTTTTGTGGATCTAGAGTAGGAGTCTGACCTCATGTTATAGCGCTTGAAGCAGCGATTGTGCTTGGCTGGGTCTCTGTCCACGAGTATTACAAACACAGCCGCTGATGATGAATTTATGCTTTTATGTTATTTGTGGCTAATCAACTTCAGCTACCTCTTCAGTTGCATAACAGGGTGCTCATATGGAGAGGGGTTTGTGTGACTTCTGTGCGCGTCTGCATGGCGTATTTTGTTTTTTAATCGTAGATCATGCATCATTCAGAGAGTGGACCTAGCTGTCACGTTCGTACTTGTCAAAAGACTTCCTCAGACATAAAGTCTGAATCATAGAAAACACACAAACCACCGTCTACCAGAGCAGCCACTACATTTAAATACACGCCAATTCAGCTGCTGCCCTGATTTATGTCCTATCCTTATTTGCATGCACTAACATGCTCCTAGAAAATGGTAAGAGAAGTGAAATCTGGGACAGGACTGAGAAGGAATGTAGTAGCTTAAAAGAGAGATGTTTTAAGGCTTTAAGGTTGGTTTGCACAGCTGACCGGCTGCACAGTGATCCGTATTCCACCGATGATCATTATGTATGAGATAAACTGTAAACATTTATTAGCAGCGGGGGGGGGCTAAGCTTGCTTGTCAAATGATGACCGTTTTCGACAGTTTCAATCAAAGCTTTTAAGGCCCATCTATTATGAAGCAGCTATTATTTTTACCCCGACTTCAGTTAAACTTCAGCTGCCCTGAATCCACTGCCAGCTAAAAATCAAACAGCCAATTAACGTTATCGAGCCTGCATGAACTTGTATTCCAAAAAGCAGGCAGGCGAACAAGAAAAAAGTGAAAGTACAGGACTGTGCGGGATAGTAAATGAGGACCTTTTGGGGGGGCAGACGAAAGAATGAAACAGGTCTCAGCAGGTGGACGGAAAGAAAAGTATTTTTTCTTTGCACAGCTGTTTGCGAGCCGGAGACCGGATGGACGCGAACATTGAGCTGGAACGTCTGCTTGATGTTGTTTATCTCAGACACCGGCCGATCTATCAAGACCCAGCTCAGCCTTCTGTTCGTCACGTCGTCACCACAGCAAGTGATTGCAATAGATTCCCCGTCAGTGACGGGCATTAGTCAGTCTGCAGCTCGGAGAAACCACAGCGTGATGAATGATGCGAAAGACATTCCCCAGACAAAGACTGATACAAATGTTTTTACACTTAATATCGCTTTAGTTATGCCCCGGTGTTTCGCAAGAGCGCAAATTATTTTACGCCGTTTCATTAGTGCACGATTCAGATCATTAACGCTTCTATTTCACACCCTTCTAAGTAGATCTTTAAGTTGTTGACATCTTATTTAACTGGGTCGCAAACAGGAGCCTCCGGCAGACCGCTGTTTCCTTGGGTAAATTAGTTATGTATATCCCAACCTTTTGTCTTCATCTGCAGTTTCAAAAGCTAAGACTTAAACGCTTTAAATGTCTGTCTGTATGCGTCTTAACAAGTGACATCTAGCAGGACATCAAAGCAGACAAAAGATCATTCGTCTCACTTTGCCTTTGATCTCTCTCTGCATCAACAAAAGATTTGCAGTTAAGTTTAATCTGCAGTTTGTCCACCTTAAATTCTTTATTCGGAGGGATGTTGCCGATACATCAGTTCCTGTTTATGTAGTTGGTGACTTTGTACTGGACAAGAATCAAATTTAGGCAGATTAATTTACAAATCCTGGAGGAAGACTGCAGATTACAAAAGTTTTCCCACCCAGCAGCGCAGCAGGGTCCCATCCCGTCACTCAGCAGAGACCCCACAGATGCACATATGGCTGCGACAAGCATCCTATTAACCTCATCGTGTGTGTGTGTGTGTGTGTATCATTTCCCGCCCCAAATAGTGCATGTACTGTACGTTTCACGCTTTACTGACTCTGACTACAAGCAGCTGTTATATGCAGTCACTACATCTGTAACGTATAGAACAATGTGCCACCTAACTGGGTGCTCTCTGATGCTGTTTCAGCCTCACGTCGGAAACCCGATAGAAGGATGTGAAACGGGTCTTACAAGCATTTAAGAGGAAGCTACTTTGTTCATTGGGTTTGTCCGTTCGCCTTCTTCTTTAGGTGGATTACTCAAGAAGTTGCAGATGGATTTGCATGACAGCCTAGATGTTGCAGTATTAACTTTTGGAGTCAATCCATTTAGGGATCTAGGAGTTTCTGTAAGGATCCTGCACCACTGCGTGAGTCAGATGCTCTTTTTGTGTTCTCAAGAAAATATCAAAGTAACCTGGATCCAGCGAGTCAATCCATGAATGGTGCAGAGTGAATTTTCAGCCTGTGCAGGATTGGATTGCTCACGTCTGTTGCAACATTTAAGACAATATTAGCCAAACACCCAAATCTAATGTTTTAAGTGATGGATCATTGTGTTCCTTTGTAATCTAAGTTACATCTATTCAGAAAGTGTGTGTGCGCGCATGAAAAGACAGAGGTGGATAAACTCTTTGAAGCCCGCCCCCCCCGATAAGTATTGTACACTCACAAATACACACAGGCATGTGCACAGCTTGGTGCCTTAGGAGAGCTTGTGCTTCTCTGCACTGTGAAAATTGCTTCCATCTTGGGGCTTTGAAGTATTTATTAACCCAGAAAAATATCATCCACCATTTCCTCTCCCGTCTTATTGGGAATTCAATTCATGAGCCTCCGTGTGTGGTAAAGAATGAGGGTGTGTGTGTGTGCGCGTACAAGTGTGCCTGCAGAAACGAGATTTGAGAGATCTTGTTTCAGCCTTGATCCTGCGGCGTTTGGCTCTGTTTGCGCGCGCACACACACACACACACACACACACAGTGTCTGAGCTCCCAGTCATAGTTACAGTTCTCATGCTATTAATGGAGATATAGCTGTCTCCATGTAGGCAGGCTTATTAACGGCCCTCTCTCATTGGCTGCCTCTTCTGTCAGCACTGAAACAACTGAAACGTCCTATTGGTCTTGGTTGGACATCAACTTCAACACACTCGTAACTGGTTACTAGGCAACCAGTGGTCTCTAGTTTCCCTCCCCTGCTTCCTCCCACCCCCCCCCCCCAAAAAAAAAAGAAAGTGGTGCGATTTTGCCTTTTATTCATTTATTTGTTTGCTTATTTCGATTGCATTAAGTATGGGCATGATTGTTTTAAGCACGTGTGTTTTAATGGCCCGGGGCTCTAGACAAATCAGCACTAATCATTCCTGCAGAAAAGCTCCACCTCGAAACAGCAAATTAAGTGAGAGATGGAGCAAAGAGAGAGCAGGGGAGAGGAAGGCAGCTGGCTGTGATTAAGTATTCAGGGTCAGAAAAAATGTCAGCGATTGGAGCGAAAATGAGGAAAGAATTGTTGCACAAGCTCAGTGCTGTGCAGATTATCTGCATTACATCAATGCTTTTCTATTACAGCCTTTATTGATTGCTACATGGAGGCGACAGGGCGGCTGGTATTGTTTTCAAGTGTGTGTGTGTGTGTGTGTGTGTGTGTGTGTGTGTGTGTGTGTGTGTGTGTGTGTGTGTGTGTGTGTG
>JAVDPK010027919.1:0-27356 GCA_034780415.1 Cichlasoma orientale
CACACACACACACACACACACACACACACACACACACACACACACACACACACACACACACACACACACACAGAAGCGATTTGTTATTTACTTACCCTTGAACCACACGGGGCCTCTGACCACTGAAAGTGAGGCCCTGTGGGTTACAGGCCCAACTGGCCCGTCCAGAAGCCTTTTCTAAAGAGCAGACGATGTGTGACAAGGAAAATTAGAGGGGCTGGATTTCTAAGCAACTTCTACAAAGGCCACATAAATGACAAAAATGGGGACAAAAAGAAAGAAAGAATGAGAAGAGGCAGAGACTGGTAAAAAAAAAAAAAAGAGGTGAAAGAAGGCTGACGATAAGTGAGAAGCTGAGTGGAAATATTGGTGGATGGAGTGATGGATGACTAAGTAAGTAAAGATGATAAATAGAAGGAGGGATGGGTGGATGAATGGGTGGATGCCTCGACACATGGCCCCGGGGAGTCAGCTATTATACATGCTACTGTCACTCAAGATTAGAGGCATAATTAAACTCCTGTCCCACTGCGTGTGGCTCGAATGAGTGTGTGCGTGTGTTTGCATTTGTTTGCGCATGCATATGTGTGTACCTGGATGCGTGTGTTGTTTTGGGTGTGTGTGGGAGGGGCGGACTGTGACAGAGATTGATGGTGAGGGGAAAGCAGGCCATTATGTTGTCTAGCTAAAGGAGTGATAGCCTCTCCACCTCTGTGTCTGTTTAAACTGCTGGCCATTTTATAGGCGTGGCACACGTGACCCCCACAACAGACACACACACACACAAACACAGAAATTCTCTAAGCCTTCAATTAGGAGCAAACTCCTTGTTTCAAGGAGCAACTTGAAGCTTCATTTGGCTGCAGCTGGTAGCTGGAAAGGCTCTGCTGGATTGCACAGACACTGTGGAAACAACACAGAGGCGCTGAGCAAATATTAAGTGCCATTTATAAATTAGGCAGTCACCCTCTGAAGTGTTCACCCAAGGCTCTTTCCAATAATTTATAGATATTTGTGAGCAATTTTAATAAGCTACATAATTTTTTTCCTTTAAAATTTTTTTAGCCTTAATAGCAGTTTATCAGAAAACCATTCAGACTTCAATTAAGTGAATGAAAAACGAGGATAAAATTATTATCTTGACAGCTCAGAGAGGACACCCGACTGAGGGAGAGAGAGCGCAGTTTCATTCATGATGATGGTTAAAGGCCATGCTCATGAGCAGCTGCACACCGACCAAGGCTGCATCTCTCTCTCTCTACATGCTTGTGTTTCAGTGAGTGAAAGAACCGCGCCGCTCCCCTGCCGAGCAGAACATCAGCCTCATCAAGCCAGCCAGACCCAGACACAGCAGCGGAGAAAGGTGCCTTCAAAATAAAAGTCCAAATAATAAATAACGAGTCTTTCAAAAAGGAATAATAAAAAAATGCATATAAGCATTTGTATTCAGTAAAATTCAGCTGAAATATTTCAACTTTTAAAAATAAAAATACAACCTGATGTTATGCACTATTAATATTACTTACAGTAATTATTCCTTCTTTCTTGTAAAAACTTGAACTGTTACCGCCTTAGTCGTTTGTATGTACCGGTAAGTATTTGCCCCCTTAGTCGTGGGCCATTTTATAAAGTGCTACCCTATCCCATAATAAATACGGGCCTTTGATGTCTGGGTAAGTAGGGGCAAGCAAAGTGTAGCACAGAAATATCAGTGTGAACTAGGAGCACGGGGTTTCACTTTGCAGTCTGAACATTAAGAAGGACTTGGATGATTAGGCCTGATAGCAGCATGGTGCTCCACCAGTTAATAAGCACTTGAAAAGTCAAAATAGGCTGCATATCAAAAAAAATACTTTCATGTCCCGTGTAACTGTGATGCACTCTATGATCTGATGGGATAAACCCGTGCATGAGAAAATGTTTTACATCAGAGTCCCTGCTCCCCGTTTGATCACACAGTATTTGCCCATAAAATGTGGACCATGATTCTTGATTTCTTTTCTACCTTACTGAGACATTTGTTTAATCATATTGTAGTTATTTTATCACCCTGTATATGATTCTACTTATTTAAGTTATTTATTGTATGTGTGGTGTTTAAATACAGTTTTTTAAAACTGCTGTAATGAAACTATTTCCCAAATCTGGGATAAAAGTACATTTTTTCCTATCTTAAACCCTGTAGGTCTTTCCATCCATAGTCCAGCCCATCTCTTTTTCAGCCACATTTCTTGTGCAAATGAAGGAACTACCATCGAGCACTCTAAGGTTGAAATTTTGAATTTCAAAGTATTTCAGTGAGTGCCCTATAAAGGGTTAAGCGACTTAAGTGAACATGGCATGGTTGTTAATCCCAGACGGGCTGGTTTGACTATTTCAAAATCTACTGGGATTTTCCTGCACGGCCGTCTGTAGGGTTTACAGAGATTCCAAAAAAGAGGAAATATCCAGTGAGCATCAGTGCTCTGGGGGAAAATGCCTTGTTGAGGTCGGAGAAGAATGGCAAGACTGCTTTGAGCTGATAGCAAGGCAACAGTAACTCAAATAACCACTCGTTGCAACCAAGGTATGCAGAAGAACATCTTTGCAGGCACAACATGTCGAACCTTGGAGCAGATGGGCTACAGCAGCAGAAGACCACCAGGTTCCACTCCTGTCAGGTAAGAACAGGAAATGGAGGCTACAGTATACAAACTGATTTCTTGAACATGACAATAAGTTCACTGAACTCAAATGGCCTCTACAGTCACCAGATCCCAATCCAATAGAGCATCTTTGGGATATGGACCAAAATCTCTGAGGAATGTTTCCAGCACCTTGTTGCATCAATGCCATAAATAATTAAGGTAGTTCTGATGGCAAAAGGGCGCACAACCTGGTAACAGCAAGGTACCTAACTTATTCTCTACTCAGCGTGTGAATGCCAAGTGAAAGTTTCGCTCCAATGTTTGGCCACTTTTATTTTGAAAATCTCTTCCGGAACAGCACCGCTGCACCGAGGTGTTTGACTTGACAGATGGCAGGCGGGAGACGCTCCTCTCGGCTGTCTCTCTCGGTCCGTTGGTCCATCCCGGTTCCCATTGTCTCCCCTTTTCACTCCTTGAAGACAAACCCAGAGACGGCCAACTAAAACTTAGCTGTTTTTTTCCCGCTCACATCATCCTCTGTGCGTTACGTTTGGAGACTTACCTCGACCTGAAATTTTACCCGGTCCCTCTGTGTATGAAATTTGGACATGCTCTTCTGTCTTCTTTTTTAAAATTCTGTATAAATGTATTGGCTGTAACGGACACAGCAGCGACTGAACCGAAGCAACCATCGGCTGACCGAGTTGACAAGACGGCAGTTGTGTCATGGATCTCACGGGAAGATGAACCGACGGAGGAGGACTCATTAGCCAAAAGAGCCGCCGAAATCAGCTTCCAGCGGCTGTTGACACATCACAACACCCGAGCAACATTTTTTTTTCTTTTTTTAATGACCATTTTCTCACAGGATAAAACACCACAGTTAGTGGGCGATATAAGACAGGTTTAGGACCTTGGTGCTGGAGGCTTAAAACAAAAATAAAACGCGGTGTTTGGTTAAGGATGTTGCCGCTACATGTCCATTACTTCCCCTGAGAGGAGAGGAGAGGAGCTCGCCTGTGTGAAAAGAGGCAGGGACCACTTTCACTTGTTTTCTCCACCCTTCAACAAATTAGGCTGTTTCAGTCAGGCAAATGCAAGTGGGGCTTAATCGGATTATTAAACGAGGGATTTAATCTGGGGGAATATATCCATCTAATCTCACCGTCTCTTTTGCAGCCCTTCAATGTCTTAAGTGGCTGCTGCCGTGCCAGGACTGTGCCAGTTCGGTGTGTTCAGCGCTGTGATGAGGATGTGACTAATCGAGGTTATCATAGGTGATGTCTGGACGAGTGCAAACTGTGTATGCATAACTGGAAAGTCACTGTAACCTCTGCTGAATGAAAGAGCGCTCTCATAAAGCAGGCTGCCTTCATTTGTGTCACATGTGTTAAAATGCACCGCACCAGCTGATTTCGCAGGCTTACTAAACTGTCCTCAGTTGCAGAGGCTTGGAAAGGGTTTATCTACATATCCAGCTCTGTGGACTTGAATCATCCCCAGGGCCCACCTTCTGTCTCGGACCCATGTGTGCTGGAAATCCAGGGGACAGTTACAGGCTTAAGTAGCTGCTTTTCATTCCCTTGAGCGCCAGAGAGTACAAGTGGGCTGTGCCGTGCCCTCTTGAGCCCGAGCAGGGAGTGCTTCTACCTGGGCTGCAAGCCAGCCAGACGGCCCTCTGGGGGCTTTTGGATTTTGAAGGAGAGATTTGGGAGTTTCTGCTCCACGTGGACCTCCAGAGAGAAGCAGGAGGACATCATGGGGTGCTGTAGTGGCAGGTGCACCTTGGCCTTCATCTGTGGCATGCAGCTGGTGAGTGTTTGCGTTCCTATTGATCTTGTAAGGGGAGGATAGTCTGGGTTAAATCTTGTAAGAGCTCAACAAACAGACAGGTTCTGATGGGAACAAAGAAAAAGGAATCTTTATCTCGAGATGGAGCAGGAGTGGGAAGGTGGGTGGATGGAGGGGGAGAGATGAATTACTCAAAGGTCACATTTCAGAAGTTAATAAAAGGTCATGATACAAGGTATGATGTAGTTTGACGAATATGAGGGCTAAATAGATGAATACTCTTGCTGAGAGCTCTAAGGCTGTACCAAGAGTCCATATAGAGGGATTGATGGAGGTGAAGCGTGATAGATGGGGGCACTGGAGAGAAATGAGATATGGGTGGATGGCAGATGGATAGATACATGAAGCAGGTACATGTAAAGTGAAGAAGGAAAAGACCTAATACAAAATGATAGCATCAGACACTGCCATGCTGTGTGTCTTGTCTCCCAGTGTATCTCTCTTTTGCCCATCACCATCTGTGTTAGAGGAAACTGGTGCCAGGCAAGACAACTGGGAGGAGGGATGGTCTGTAGGTGTGTATATGTGCATACATGTGAGGAAGAGCGAGGAGCAGCGCAAACACTTTCATTAGTTCTGTCTTGTAGTTTCTGCATAATGTGAAGAAAATCTCCCCCAGAGCCTAACAATGAAATGAAGCAGCAAGAAGCTGCCAAATGCTTTAATGTAGGTGACCTGCGGGCAGATCATGACATTTCTTAAACTGGCGTAGTAAGATTTATTATTTTTTTAGGTAGCATGTGAGTAAATATTGTTGGCGTGAAATGAGAATTGTTTTCCTGGAGGCTTGTGATAATAATTCATATTTTCAGCCTTCTTTTAGTCTTGTTCAGGTTAGTTTGTGACCAGCTTCTTGCCATCTTTGGTCAGTGTATACCGCTGTACACTATATTGCCAAAAGTCTTCACTCACCCATCCAAATAATTGAATTCAGGTGCTCCAATCACTTCCATGGCAACAGGTGTAGAAAACCAAGCAGCTAGGCATGCAGACTGCTTCTACAAACATTTGTGAAAGAACGGGTCGCTCTCAGGAGCTCATTGAATTCCGGCGCGGTACCGTGATAGGATGCCACCTGTGCAACAAGTCTAGCGGTTAAATTTCCTCACTGCTAGATATTCCACAGTTGTTAGTGGGATTGTAACAAAGTGGAAGTGATCGAGAACAACAGTTTTTCAGGAGTTGGGCTCGGCCCCTTAGTTCCAGTGAAAGAACTCTCAATGCTTCAGCATAACGAAACATTTTGGACAATTTAATGCTCCCAACTCTGTGGGAACAGTTTGAGGATGGCCCCTTCCTGATCCAAGCAGGGTCTATAAAGACATAGATGAGCGAGTTTGGTGTGGTTAGAATTTGACTGGCCTGAGCAGAGTCTGACCTCAACCCCGACAGAACACCTTTAGGATGAATTAAAGCGGAGACTGTGAGCCAGACCTTCTCATCCAACATCAGTGTCTGACCTCACAAATGTGTTTCTGGATCAGCATCCAGCATCCAATGGCCTTTTTAAACTCAATCTAAAGCATCTCAATCAGTCAGGACTTTGACAAGGTCACTCCAGAAGCTTCATTTTGTTTTGTTGAGCCATTCAGAGGTGGACTTGCTGGTGTATTTCAGATCATAACCCAAGTGTGCTTGAGCTTCAGGGCACAAACTGCTGGCCGGAGATTCTCCTTCAAGATTTCTGGTAGAGAGCAGAATTCATGGTGCCGTCAATTAATGCAAATTGTCCAGGTCCTGAAGCACCAAAACAGCCCCAGACCATCCCACTACCACCATGTTTGACCGCTGATGTTCTTTTTATGAACTGCTGTGTTAGTTTTATGCCAGATGTAACGGGACTCAAACCTTTTAAAAAAGTTCACCTTTTATCTTATCAGTCCACATAATATTTTCCCAAAAGTCTTGGGGGCATCATCATGTTTTTGGGCAGATGTAAGATGAGCCTTCATTGTGGCCAGCAGCGATTTTCGCCTGGGAATTCTCCCATGAATGCAGTTTTTGCCCAGTCGCTTTCTTACTGTTGAATCATGCACACTGAACTTAACTGAGGAAAGTGAAGCTAGAGGTCAGATGTTGTTCTGGGTTCTTTTGTGACCTCCTGCATGAGTCGTCGATGTGCTCTTGGAGTAATTTGGTAGGCCGGCCACTCCTGGGAAGGTTCAGCACCGTTCCAAGTTTTCCCATTTGTGGATAATGGCTCTCACCCTGGTTCACTGGAGTCCCAAAGCCTTAGAAATGGCTTTGTAACCCTTTCCAGACTGACAGATGTCGGCAAATTTGTTTCTCACCTGTTTCTTTAGCTCGTGGCGTGGCGTGTTGCTGTTTGACATCTTTTAGCCTGCTTCATTTTGTCAGACAGGTTCTATTTAAGTGATTTCTTGATTCAACAGGTCTGGCAGTAACCAGGCCTGGGTATGGTTAGTGAAACTGAAGTTAGCTTTCCAAAAAATGTGGTTAATCACAGTTAATTGATGATTTAACAAGGGGGGCAGTTACTTTTTCACATACAGTCAAATAGGTTTGGAAGGCTTTTTTCCCTCAATAAATGAAATCATCATTTAAAGACTGCATTTTTGTATTTACTTGAGTTATCTATTATGCTGCCTCGCTGTTTCAATTTGAGTCTCTGTTTCAATTTGAGTTGAAAGTGCGGGCTTCAAACTACGTAACAGTTTTTAAATTGTGTTGATAGGCCAAATAAAACCAGAGTTATGATAAATAATTGATGCCATGCTTTTTCCTGTATATTGTCCTCATGCTTGATGTGCGTTCCATGCAAGAATAACAAGCTAAAGGTAAAATCAAAAGTAGTCAAAAACGGCCAATTATGCCCCAGTCCCCAGAGGGTTAAGAGGAGAAAAAGAAATGCTGTCACATTTTCCAAACTTATCATTAATGACTCCCTTTTAAGTGCTCAAACAGACATTTTAAGTTAGGTGCATGACTTTAATCGATCCTCAGATGTGAGAAAAGCAGGTTTTCTTTTTCTAATACTGTTATATTTAAGCTTCTCATTCTAGCTACATTTTAAACGAAAGTATTATGATTATTGCTACTGTATGTAGTAGCTATAAGACTAACAGCCACAGCAGAGCAGTAATTCCAGGCAAAGATTCTCCAAACGCTACCTGGGGAAATGAAGGGAATCAGTCCCTTTAGGCAAAGCGGTACCACTCGTCATAAAATAAATCCTGCATTTTCTAAAGATTTATGAAACGCTGCTGTTGGAGGATCTCGCTGTAGAGCTTTTGTCTCCATGTGTATGGGAGCCAAAGACAGGCTATGATATAGAATGGGACACTTTACAAGCATGTGAGCAAAAATGCATAAACATGAGGTGAAATGCTTTGGCTGTCGCAGCTTATGCAGTCATGTACAGTATGAATGTGCAAAAGTATAAAAAAAAAACCCTATTGTGGCGATGACTAGGAAGCTGTCAGCGATAGCGTGAAGCACTGTGTTCAATACAAAAGGAAAACACAGAAAAAAATACTCAATTTACCATAAAGATATTATGTGTATGACCCTCTTTGAGCGAGTGTGCGCTTGTAGGCCTATTGTGCTGTGAAATAGGACATTGCTGTGCTCGTTTCCATTCAAATAAAGACGGTTGTGTAAGTGAACACGTCCGTAGCAGAATGCCGATGAGTTTACCAAATGCGGTGCGCACACTGTACGCGAAGAAACACACCACTGTGCTGTAAATGGGGATGCTGTGTATTTCCCTGTGTGAAATAAAGGCCACGTGTGTGTGTGTGTGTGTGTGTGTGTGTGAGAGAGTGAGAGTGCTTGTGAATGAGATGCTGTCACAGAGATAGTCATTGTGTCTAATGCAGTGGAACTAATGCTATGCCATAGTCAACAACATGTTTTGCTCTGTTAACTGTTGTAATAGCTAAGCCAGCTGATGAGCTGGAGGTCTAACACTACTGCATGCTTCAGCTCGGCTATGCACAGTTAGCAGGCGCAGCTATTCAAACAGAGGCCTCTTGAAGCATCACAAAAAGCGCTCAATTCCACCCTTCAAAGATGCACATTTGAAGATATTTCATTGCTGCAGTTACCCACCAGGAGCCACGCTGCTCACGGTCCTCTCTGCTATTTGTTAACCATATTGACCACAGATTAAAAGACAGCCTCTTACCCCGTCTCAGACTCCCTTGTTGGAAGTAATTGTTTTTGCTAAGTGAGCCTCCGCCTAATAGGTGAGCTTGTAGAGTAGGAAACAGTGCTGGTCAGTGTGTCTCATGTAGGGGAACTGATGTCTTATGTAACACCTAGTAGCAGTTTTTTCTGCTGCTTCATTAGCTAGGTTAATTGCTGAACGCTGATGTCGCCACACCTGAGCAGAGATCAATGATCCACAGCTGACATCACCGTGTGCTAAGTTTAATCAATTCTACCAGCTAAATTTATATATTTGCCTGATTGTTTTCCTTTCTCTTACTTTTATTAGTAATATTTAATTTAATGTCAGCAGTTAATTGTAAAAAAAAAATTGCTGCTTTTCTTATACTTTAGCTCTCCGTGTCAGTCTAAGTCTTTCTTTTTCTCACAGTCACACTTAGTAAGTAGTAGCGGAAAGGAGTATTGATTTTTTGGGATTGAATAATTTAACAATTGCATTCTCAGTCAATCAAGTAATCATTTACTCTAAAACATTTTCCAATCTTTTATTGTCCAATTCTGGCAACTTTGTGTGAATTGTAACCTCAGTTTCCTGTCCATAGCTGACAGGGGTGGCACCCAGTGTGGTCTTTTGCTGCTGTGGTCCATGTGTTGTACATTCAGAGATGCTCTTCTTCATACCGGTTGTAACGAGCGGTTTGATTTGAGTTACTGTTGCTTTGAAGCAGTTTGACCATGCTCCTCTGAGTTCTGGCATCAGTAAGCCACTTTCACCTGGAAAACTGCCACTCACTGGATATTTAAAATTTTTCAACCCTGCAGATGGTTGTGTGGGAAAATCCCAGTAGATCATCAGTTTCTGAAATACTCAGACCAGCCCATCTGGGACCGACAACCATGCCACGTTCAAAGTCACTTAAATCACCTTTTTTTTTTGCATTCTTACGTTCAGGTTGAACTCGGGAAGAATTGTGTTAATGAGCAGTTGAAGTGGTGTTACTAATCAAGTGGCTGGTGTGTGTGTCTGTATTCTAAAGACATAGGTGGTATTGGGTTTCTGATCCCTAGTATCTCAACAAATGAGCAGAGAATTTCTAAAAATAAAAAAGTCTTGTTGGCAATAAATGTGGGATCCTAATGAGGCTGTGGCAACAGCATGTTATATTACATGCACTGTATAAAGTTTCATGGTTCTGTAAGCAAGCTGTGCTTTCAGAGGAAGATCATACAGTTGGATTGAACAAAACAGCAAAAAAACCACAGAGCACACACGCTCGCACAAACACAAACGCACAGATACATGCTGTATCACTGGTGACTCACTGCCTGTGGCGATGGTTCAGGTCCATGTTGCTATAACAGTCCACAGCACCCATCAGCTGCTGCCACAGAAGTGATGACTAAATCATCTAAGGGCGTGACAGGTAACCGGACTGCAAGCGTGGCCTCCCACCATTGGCTGGTTCAGTCAAGGTTTTGAAGGCGGCTGGTGGGTGCTAATGCTGCTGGACTGGTAATTATGTTGTTGGTGTGTACGTTAATTTAATTGAGGTAATGGAGTAAAATGACGGGCTTGTAATTCACTGTAGTGCACAATTACAGTGAGATAATAATTCATAATCCAGAGATATGTAAGTGATCTTTCAGACTGTCAGATATTAGTAATAGGGGAACATTAATCTAAAAGAAATTTTCCCAGAAACTGATGTAAGTGCTTAAACCGTAATTGTACAATTATACAGTTGTGTGTGACTGTAGGCTATCTGAGACTTAGTGTTTATCTTACCGTGACATTTCCACCACTGAGGGACATAATGAATAATTTACCTTTTGGAAGCTGCAACATGGATGCAGAAATCGCTGCATGTGTGCCACATGTTGGGAAAAAAAGTGACTCTGCAGCCATTTAACCTGGAAGCTTGTACTCAACCAGGATGCATTTTGGGGAAGAAAAAACAGGAAAATCAAAGATGACATGTATCTTGACTCTGGTTTCTGTAGAACTGGTTTGCAGACTCATATAAACAGTCAATTTCACTTCCTTATTGCAATTCGGCAAAAAATGTCCTCCCACTCAGTTTGATTATAGCCTAACTCCCATATTTTATTAGCGATCCTCAGTTGCAGCTGTTTTGCAGTATGCACCATCTCATGCTGCTGGTTTTTTTCAGCATTTTAAGGCAAATCCACTTTTAGAATGGGTCGAGTTCAAAGTGAACAGAACCCTGCTCTTTGGCAACAAACAGTCTTCAGACCTCCTTCCTCATCGCAGCAACTCGGTGAGATAAAAAGGTTTTCCTATCCTTTATGTACAACGCTGCTTCCAACAAGGGCCACACACAATCTCAGCTCTGAGTCTATAGATTTTCTGTCGCTCTTTCTTTTTTACACTCTCTAATTTGTCAGTCTCTCTTGCCCCAGGTCTCCATCTTTTTATATATTCCCACCCTCTGCGTGCATGTCTTCTTGGCCATTTTCATTTCTTTATCTCCGCCTCCTCTCTCTTTCTGGCCTCTGCTTGCCAGAATGCAGCCATCACACCTTGGCCGGGGACTTGACTGACAGTTCATTCGCCGTATTTCAATAGTCTGAGCACAAAATAAGTCTTCACTCACTGATCTGATGAGGTAGTTTCACTGTGCCAAATCAGTCCCACACTAGACCTCAGCCCTTGTAGATCAATCCAAGCTGCATGGATATTATTCAGACAGTCTAGGTAAATGGGAGTTTTACTAGTATGGCTTTTGGCTGTTATTAAAACACAATAGTGAGTTTTTATGAACTTGGCCACCCAAAACAGGAACACATATTTTTACATTTTGTCTTTCTAATACTTTTGCAAAGATTTAATTAATTGATTGTTTTCGGCTGCCAGAAACATGCTGGTGCTGCTCACTTAAAGCTTTATGTGATGTTGGTGTCCTTGAGTTGAAGGTCCTTTTCTGAGATCATAATTCCATTAATTTTGACAAAAGCCCCAACAGCACCGGCTGAAATGCAGCCCCAAACCATCACAGACCCTCTACCGTGTTTTACAGATGGCTCCTGACCTCCTTTGTAAATACTGGCAGCCATTTGAACCAATAATTTCAAATTCAACCTGGTGGTCTGGCTTCATGGAAGCAAAGGATAAAGAAAAGAGGGTTGGCTCAAGACTTTTGCACAGTACTGTATCTCAGTTCTACCTCAAATTAGGTCAGCTGATAGTACAATGATTGCCATTCAATGATAGCTGATTTTTTTTAGTGATCGCTACCTTAAGTTAATATTCACACTAAAACTTAATGACTTGGTTAAAACCTCAGAATTCTTGATGTAGGATGCTCATATTACACAGTACAGTTCATACGCTGCCACTCAGTGTAATCAGTTAAAGTGGCTACACTGGGTGTCAGAGCAGTGTAAGTGCGGTGAAGATTTGTGCTGCAGAAATAGTCCAATCTTCTTTTTATTTATATATTTTAAGTAAAGTTTAAAGAGTTCGTATGTCTTTAAATAAACTACCAATCGGCATTGATTTGCCAGGACCAGCTGGTGGTTGCTCAGCACCTTCACATATTCTACTTTAGCGTCTAGACGTTTATTTACTCACGTTACAGAAACTGTGAAAAAGCTGAAGTTTCTCAGTACTGCGTCAGTTCCAAAAGCTGCAGACGGATTAAGATTTTCACTCACACAGGCCTACACCTTATGTGCGCTCCGCTCCTTAAATGATCTGCATATGCTACGCGTTCAGTGTATAAATAGTTTGCCTGTGCAGGTAAAAAAATATTAATAATAACATGTTCAGCAAAAGATAAGCATTTGAGAAGAAGGATCAAGTCACCAGGTTCACGAAGACAGTGCTTTTGCTAAATGGTAGGACAGACTCCAAACGAACTGAAAACAAATAACACATGTAAGTTCATGATATTCATAATAACCTGTATAAGCTTCCCCAGTCCAGTTAATGCACAGACAGTATAATGAAAAAACCAACAGGTCAGTCAACCAACACTAAGAAATAGTGCTTATATATCATGAGCTTTTTTTTTTTTTTTTTTTTTTGCAACTGTGCAGAAGTAATTCTTCTGCTGCAACACTTATATCTGCAGTAACTGAACTCTCCCAGCATAATTACACTGCTACTGACAGTCAAGCTCACTAAGAGATTTCAGGGAACTCTGCACTATGCTGTGATACAAATTATCTTAGGTCAGACAATGGATCAGCTCTGTTCAAGCAGATATTTTTAATTACTCTGTTAGAACGTCCGCTTCCTATGCAGCCAAACGCTAACGCACAAACACACAGCGTACCTCTCTCTCCCCTGCTTTGTTTTCAGCATTGATCTTTGCATTTGTGCTTATTTGCATCCACCAAATGCCTAATTATTTTAAAAGCACATGCTTTACACACCAAATCAGTGCCTATGCCATGAAGCAGTAACATTTAGGTGAAAGCGAGGTGGCTTGCTGTAACACTGCAGTGCTTCCAGAATTAGATTGTATTTGTGGTCGCAGGGAGACGGCACGGGTTTGTACATTTGGAAGGAGGCTCATCACCGCTTTCTTAAATACATTAATAAATAATACTATGTACTACTACAGTACTACTATAGTATATACTACTATATTTGTCTCTATATGTCTCTCCTTTTAGTCCTTTCTCATGTAGGTCAACTCCACCATCTTAAGCTGCAGTTAGCAGTAGTAGTCCTGGGTGAGCTTAGCATGGTGACACCAGAACAGGTTCTCCACCTGCAGGTTCTGGTTAGAGTGGCCCCACTGCTCACAAAGCATCATCAGAGCAGAACAAGGACTGCTGTCACCAGCTGCAGTTGGAGTCTGTCTGTTACCATCTCTCTTTCCGAGTCTATGTGAGTGTCTGCTTGGGTCTGAGTGTCATGTGTCAGACATCCATGTGCCCTCTAATTCTTTGTGACAGTGTGGACTTGTGGGTAACATAATTGTACAGAGTTCCATTGCAACAAACTGGTCCTTGGTTCAAATCCGTCAGCTGATTCTGGCCTTTTTCTGCGTTCTCCCTGTGCCTGGGTGGGTTCCACAGTCCAAAGACATGCACGATCCTAAGTTATCCATAGGTGCGAATGTGAGCATGAATGGTTGTCTATGTGTTAGCCCTGTGATGGACTGGTGAAATATCCAGGGTGTACCCTGCCTCTTGCCTGGTGACAGCTGGGATAGGCTCCAGCCCCCGTGTCACCCTAAATTGGATAACCAATTGGGTAAGAAAATGGGGGTGTTGGTGGGGTGGTTATGCCTGCCTCTGCTGCTGACAAAGCATTGACAAAGTGTATTTCAAAAAAACCTTGAGGTGACACGCCTTCCTGCTATGATCTTTCTTCAGTTGATCTCTGATGAGTTAAAGAGACAGAGCCGTGTAGTCATCTACCACCGTTCTAATCTTTGCTCCTGGTAACATAACATTTAAGGGAATTAGTCTTGTGGACAATACGAAAGAGCCTTTTTTATGCTATTTCCAGCAGCTTACGTGTTTTTGTTTGTGCTCTGATTTTTCTTGGATAAACTTGTTGCTCAGTTTTCTGTCTATATTCTAAGCCAGCTCAACATCTATTTCTTTACTTTATAGTAAATTTTTTAAAGATTATTCAAATGTAGTTTGTGAGTATTTCCATTTCAGTTAATGTGGGTATGGCTTACTCAAGATGTATAACAAGACTAATACATATATACTGTGTTGCAGCTGCAGACACAGACTGCTGCAGGCACCACAGAGGAGTAGTCGTTCTTGTACTTCTTTGAAGTCCACTTGAAGTCTGCTCGAAGAGTGACCGTGTAGTTGGTGCATTGTACCGTAGTGCCTGACCCAGGCAAGTCCATACAGTCATACAAACAGAGCTGCATGGACCATCTTAGTCAGATTTACATCACTCAGACCAAAGTGGACCCTAGCACAGAAACTATAACACACCCACAAGTGTATGCAGTCATACTCAAATCCTCTGCAAGGATGTACTTAGGCACAAATATATGCACCAAACCAATGCTCACATATTGCTGTTTAACAGGTTAAATCCTTAGCATGTTAAGCATGTTAGTTTAACCCTTTAGTATGCTTTGCAAAATTTCTAAATTAGCATCAAAGACTGTAAGAAAATGGGTGTTCTCATTGTGTCCATTTGGTTTGTGAAGTAGTGTTTTGAAGAATTTAGCATTTTCACTGCATTGGTGTGAGGGGCTAATGCTAGTAGATTAGGTAAACAATCACACAGACACAGATACCTGCCAGTTATTATTAAATAACATTCAGATGATGTTTTTCTGTTCTTTTCAGATTGTATGTCAAAGAACCACTTTATATAAACCGTTTCCAAAAGGCTTTTCAGAAAGCTTTCTCAATCATAGGACTGGGCGATAAAACAATAAACATCATTATTCCAAAATAACTTTTCCTCAGTAGAAACAAGACAGTCAAAGTAAAGCTGATAGAACTTGTTCCAACCGTGTTTTGACAGACAGCACAAAAGGCCAATGACAATGACAATATCGCTCCAATCATATGATTGGAAAAGAGATAGAGCCACATCAGGGTTGGTGGATGCCAGCAGCAGGACATGTGCTAATGTTTGGGCTATACACCAGCATGTTAGGAGTGTAAGCATGAATGAGATAAAAGACAAAATGACAACAGAAAATGTCGATGAAAACTGGAGCAACTGTTAAACAACATGACCCCTGAAACCCTGAATTGGATAAGCGAAGAAAATGCCCACTCATCATGGGCATGAATATCATGGTAATTTTGGGCTTAAATTATTTCTTTGAACTGTTCTTTTTCAAATGTGTCAACACTTTGCCAAAGTCTGGAAAAACTCCCAAACTGTCACCCTCAGATGAGAGGAAATTGGTTAGGATGTTCAGGAACAACCCAGGAACCACCAACGCTCAAGCCCGCCATAAACTGGAAACTACTGGACCACCAGTAAACTCACTCACTGTCCACAGTGAAGTGAGTTTTACATCACCAAGGACTGATAGAGTGCCCACCATGAAAGAAGCCTCTGCTCCAAAATCAACCACTTCAAGCTCATTGAAATTTGCAGTTGTCCACATGGACAAGCCAGATGTCTTCTGGAGAAAAGTTTTATGATCAGATGTCACAAAGATTGAGCTATTTGGCCACAATGACAAGAGGTATGTTTGAAGGAATAAAGGTGAGACTTTCCAACCTGAGAACACTGCACCAATTTAAACGAGCTCTACCAATTTTGCCAAGAATTATGCCAGAAGTTTGTTGATGTCTGCCAAAAGCATCTGGTCCAGCTGCAGCTTGCTAAGAGACATTTAACCAAATATTAGTGGGGGTATATGTATACTTTTGACCCTGTATGGATTAGAGAAAATCCAAAACAAATCCAAGTCATTAAAGATGTACGCTATAGTCATTACACCTTGGAAAAAGAACAGTTCAAAGAAATCATCAAAAGCCCCAAATTACTATAACATTCATACCCATGAGTGGATGTAAACCTCTGACCACAACTGTACATCAGTATCAACTGATATGAAAAAAATGTCATGACAAGATTTTTTCCCTCAGCCCTACTCAATCAACTGCAGTTGAAAACGACACGAGTCCTTCTCCTAGCTGAGAATATCACATGTCTTGGAGCCTTAGAGAAAGAGTGCAACACCACGATACTGTATCAACTCACATTGTCATCATAAAACAGTCTGTGAAACTGTGGAAGAATGGCATCGGTAAAAAGTGATTTTTTTTTTTTGTTAGACCTAGAAAAGCTGACTCAATCTATATTCCTCCACAGCTCAGTGGAGGCTTTAAATTGAACCCTTACACAGTTGGATTGTTTGTTCTATAGTCTCACTGATACTGACTATTGTGAAATCACAGCTGCAAACTGAAACTGAAATCCACTGTTGGGTTGCTGTGCATGCGCATGTGGCGCCATACCGTACTGTAAACACGTGACATTTAAGGTAAAAGATTTGTGAGATGGAATAGAAAGCATCTTTCAGAACCAACAGCCGTATCTTATTTTTCTTTATATCAACACTATTACTCATCACAGAGACACAGTTGCCTCTTACAGGTTCGTGTAATAGCCACCAGTTTTAATATTTTGGAGAAAGCATGTGTTTCCACCAGTTTGGCTGGATAACTGAGCCATCATTTGGTTTCTGTTTTGGTTTCTCCGCTGTTGCTATGGGGAGGAAAACAGTCAGATGTGCAAATGGAAGCTACAGCGATTTTATAAAGCTATCAGATATGAGCAAAATACACATGAGAGTCTCAGACTTTAAGCAGAAGAGTGTAACTTCAGTTTTCTCAGCAAAATAGACCAGCTTAACAACATTTTAGCTTGGCGCATGGAGTTTGTAGCATGTTCGTGACTCTTCATACAATATTTAACCCTACTTAGCAAAACTGTATCATTTTAGGTCTTTTTCATTTTCAGTTAAATTAGCGTTAGAGTTGCAAGAAAAACCTCTGTGAATCATTTTAATTACCAGGATTCCTCAAAAAATGCGGTCTGATCTTCATCTGAGTTTATGTTTAGATTTATTTTAATTCAATAGGATGCAACGCAAATGAATTATTACGAGCACTTAAGTTTGTTCGTGTAAATATGCCAGATTTAGCCACACAAGTAAATTGTCACCTGCAGGTTTCCAAAATTCTTTGGTAATAAAAAGTGATGTGGAGAGAATTTTTTATTTTTTTTAAAGATTTGGTGACATTTGAACACAAACTTAGTGACAGAATTTTAAAGTTGGCAACTGTACTTACTGATCCCATTACAGTTTTATGTACACACGTTTGCATCATTGATTTTTTTTTCATGCTTGATTTATTTACCTTTTGTACTGATGATTTAACACAGAGTTTCATACCCATTCTAGCCAGCTCCTGTTGTCTATGGAGAAAATGAATTGGAACTCTGTAATTGAAAGTCCTTAGTGTCCACTGTTTCTCTTGAAACATGCATTTTAATTGCAGGTTTTTCCCTTTTAAAACATTCAGTTTAACATTTATTCACATCGCTCTTCAGCAAACAAATTAGTGTGCTCCTGTAGCGTCTGAGGAAAAACAACAAATGGTGAATAATGTTTTGAATCCTTGAAAGCTTCCTTAAATGCAGGACATTAGTGAGTGCACTTATAGATCTATATTTCCAAAGTAGTCTCCAAAACCTTTCATCTTAAATTGCAGCTTTGGAAAACACTGACAAAGCTACTGCAGCCAGTTATATTGGATGGGCTGTTGTTTCTTCAGAGCAATCTGGTGGCCAATTTCAATCTTCCTGCATCATACTCCTGAGTCCTGACCCCATCTTTGAAAATTGCCGCCGCTTTCATATCGACACTCAGCAGTGGTGAGTGAGAGGAAAGTGAGGCGATGACATGCAACAAAGGTCATGTACTGGATTTGAGCGAGCGATATCACAGGCGGGCGTGCCTGCTGAGCTGCCAAGATGCGTATCGACGGCGCTGGAAGCTGACCTTGTCCATGACCACCGCTGACGGATGAGCTGAGATGGTGTTTGGTCAGATACTGCAGCCTCAATATTTACATACAGGCAGACAGACAGGCCGCAACAGACGCTTGCTTCTCTTTGTTTTATTTTAAAGCGCTCCAAATTGTTGTGCTGCTGACTTTCTGCTCGTTGCTGCTCCTGGATTGTTATTTACCCCTCAAGGTGAAACACTCCTATTGTTCTCCGAGAACTCATATCCTGTTGATGTAGTTGTTGCTATTGTTGTTGCCGTGAATCCTGATATTCCGCCTGCGCAGTCGTTTTGATCTTATTACATCAAAGGAGTGCTTGAATTATAATGGCGAGCGGCTGCAGAGCAATGCTTCCAGCTTCATTTCACATAATTATGATATGGAGATACGACCGGTGACAGATTAAGAACTGCTATTTGGAGAGAAAACAACCATATTTTCTGAGTGACAGTGGTATTTGGTTGAGTCTATTGGATTTTTTTTGGCGAGGCTGGGGAAGTTGCGCTGTACAGAAGAAAGCGTAGAGTTATCAGCACTCAATATTTAGCTGAAATAAACAAACAAGAAAAATGAGTTGCAAGGTTTTTCAGATGGGACCAGTGATAAAATTTCATTTTGCTGTTTTGTTGTGTTTTCTACAGAAGTAAATTCTCTTTCTACCAACAGTATAACCATCCTTTCATCAGCAACAAACCTACTCCTGATAAAACGTCATGTTAGATAGTCTGAAAGGTTTATCTTATCGGGTACGGTTAAACCTCTGTTATGTCTCTTTTTATCATATTCACCATTTGTCTTTCCTTCGGCTTCTTATACTGTTTCACTCTTTTCTTTCTCTGTATCATTGTTGGCCTTGTTGTCCTGTAATTTTTCTCTCTGCGTCTCTCAATCTTTCTCTCAAGCTCGGTCTCTCTTTTATTCTCTCTGTTGCTGCTCTGCACAGTCTCCCGGGCCATTTGAGTTGCTCAGGGAGCTGTGAAAACGATGTCTGTGTGTCTTTGAGTCTGCATCCTGTAGGGACTGCCTTTGTGTGTATGCGTGTGTGTGCGTTCGCATGCAGGGACAGGGGAGGTAGTGGAGCGTGTTAAGTCTTGCTGTAGGAGCCCTTCGACTGGGATAAGGAGCCAAGGGAGGAAGGAGGGAGAGCAGGAAAGAAGGATGGTTGGATAGACATATTCATAGTGGATAGATGAATGTCTGTGTGCACGGATCAATATTGGGATGGAGGGACTGAGATTTGGATGAATGAACGGAGAGAGGGATGAGGGAGATGAGTTGGGGCAGGAGGGGAAGAGCAGATGATAACAAGAGAGGATGGATTAATGATGGATAGATACCGAAGATATATGGATGAACAGATCATTAAGGAATGAATGGGTCTTTTAATACTGCAAAGTTATCAGTAAAGACCATAGATGGCAGACAGAAAGTTAAATATGTTGTGCCATGACTTTGTTATAATGGAGCAAGTACTGTCTGTGTCTTGTAGTCTGATTAACCAACCAGCCGCAGCAGATGACTGCCCCCCCCTGAGCCTGGTTCTGCTGGAGGTTTCTTCCTGTTAAAAGGGAGTTTTTCCTTCCCACCGTCGCCAAGTGCTTGCTCATAGGGGGTCGTTTTGACTGTTGGGTTTTCTCTACAGCATTGTAGGGTCTTTACCTTACAATACAAAGCGCCTTGAGGCGACTGTTTGTTGCGATTTGGCGCTATACAAATAAAGTTGAATTGAATTGAATTGATTAGAGACAGTAATAGTAATAAGGCTTATTAAAGTTATAATTCAAGAATAAAGTCAAGCCATTTCCCTCATCCTGTTCTATACACGCCAGATAGATAAAGTATTTAAAACTGAGTGATCAATAGGAATTACTTTGACCAGTGGTGGAGGACGTGAATAAAAGTAGTAATGGAAGCAGAAATATTATCTTAGAATTAAAAGTTATGCAGTCGGGATTCTGCTTAAAGAGCAACTGATAGGTTGGTGACCTCAGTAAATAAATTTGTAGGAAAATGAAGCAATGTCTTTATTTTCCAGAAAAAAAAGTTTATATATGCACTAAAATAACACTTAAAGTTATTTATATCCCTTCGAAGCTCGGCTGGCATGTCACACGAGGGAACGCAGCCAAGCTAAGTCAGTGCCTGCAATGAGAAATATGGAATGCAACAGTAGTTTTGACTCTGAGGAGGTTGAGAAATTATATATCAGTATGCTTATGACAGCCCACAGCCTTACAATTATTAGCCTATTAGGCCTCAGCCACACGAACCCAGGAACCTGCCGGTGACCATATGGCAACCGCTGGTCATAAGGGGAAAATGTGCATTCCCTGACTGATTGCAAATATGGCTGTCACTATAAAATTGATTGCATTCATGCAGGACTAGAGACCGGTAACTGGTAACTGAAGGTCACTAGGGAAACCTATGTCTTTTTCAACTGGTTGACAAGTGGTTGCTGGAGGTTGCTTGCAGGTGCTGACATGAAATTGGTCACAAAGACATATACAGTGCTGCACCAAAAACCTCCTCGTAATTGCTTTGGTTGCCAGCAGATTGCGGTGGTTGCTGGTAGTTTTCATGGAAAAGTGTGACATGAAACCAGAAACAGAGACCGTTCTGCCTTTTGAATAGTGTTGGTTGCAGAGGTAACGGCAACTTTTAGCTTTCAAGGTGAATGTTCTCTGTTTCTGGTTTGTGTCACACTTTTTCAGTTTTATTTACAGATTTACAGTCGGAACGTTAGTGGCTAGTATCTTCCATGCAAACTACCAGTGACCCCAGCAACCAAAGAAATCACAATTAGGTTTTAGGTGCAGCCCCCCTCCTTGTGACCGATGTCACCCAGCAAGAGCCAGCAATCTCTAGCAACCACTTGCCAATCAGTCGGGGAATACACATCGTACCCTAGCAACTGGAGGTTGCCTGAGGGTCACCAACGCCGTCTCAAGGCCTGTGTGACTGAGCCCTAAGACATTAGAGAGACCAGGAACAGAGCAGAAAGAATTGGAGCAAAAGGGATGTTTCCCTCAGACTAAATGAATAAATGAAAAAAAAAGGTGCAGTTTGTTTACTTAGTTACTTTCTACCACTTACTTTGAGTCCCATACCCTTAATAGCAGGGCTTGTCAGCTAACCAGTTTTGAGTTTGTGGTCAAAGTCACACACGTTTAAATTGGATATTGTGTCAACCCATCTGCGTACCCTAACCTCCACCCCGCGTATGGTTTCTCTGACATTCTCCTTTGCTGATGAGGGTCTGTTATTCTTCAGTCTCCTTTTGGCAGCGAAGGCTGTTATTTTATAAGAGTATTTCATCAGTGACATTGGCATTGTCATTTGAAGAGCTACAGGTGAGTATGACATTATAGCGTTCTCATTATAAAATGTGTTGATTATAAAATGTTGCAGTGAATAAGTTTCACTAGAAAGTGATTATTGAAAAAGTCATTTGCAGTCTTTTTTTTTTTTTAACCACAGCTGCATTCAGCTCTTCATTATGTGATTTGTCTTCCAACAGAAATCCTGAACAAGGCTGCAAGTCAAACCTATAATAAAGAACCTGAAAGAAAGTGATTTGATAGTAGAACTGCAGTCTTACAATCACCCTTTTACACTTTAGAGAATTTGAACTGAAGAGAACTGAACACAATGAAAAGCCACAACTACTGTGTCAAAACTGAATATAGGTGAAAGAATAGATTAGTTGAATTAATGTATTTCTCATTTTGCAGTAAAGAGTTTCACTGGTTTTCCAAAGAGACTGCATTATTAAGTACTTTTTGATTAATTAACTTCCTGTAATCCAACTACAGTATACAAGCTATGCAGACCACTGGAAAAATCTACTGACACGTTGAGCTGTCACATGACTCATTTGTAAATGTCTCCTGCTTAATAGTGAAACTTTGCCTTCCTCTGACGTGACTGATTGACAGAGCGAGTGAACTTTATCCACGGAAAATAAGACCAAAGGCCTGAAATAAGGTTGGACAAGGCCTCCTGGAAAAGATAGTTGTGACCTCAATTGATTTATCTACTAATGTTTTACCATCATTCGATCAATACAGACTTTGCTCAAGATTAGAGGTTCAATGCACTCGAGCATCAGAGATCATAAACCTGGCTGCAGCTATTTGTGCCTTTTGGTAGAATAAGAAGCTGCATACAGTTTGACACGTCCCTGCTGTGGCACATACAGATCAGTAGTGATGCAGATTGTTCTGTTCTTGTGCAAATGAAGTATTAATCATTCAGTAATTCTAAATATACAATGAACACATCTCATATGACTTACGCAATACATGTGCCACTGAGTGTATCTACTGCTGATGGGAAAAAGGTGGTTGCCTTAGGCAACAAGAGAGAAGCATTAGGAGCATTAGGCTTTTATCATAAAGAGAATATCATATGAACTCATTCAGAAAATAATGTAAATAAGAAAGATCTTAACTGGCAGTTTCACACAATAATATCAGATCTTCCTCTTACAATTTCTGCTGAAAAATATCCGTCAGCTTAGATTTGTTAGTTAATTTGACTTTAATGCGACAAGAAAATAGATTGTTCGTGTTTTTTTAGCACCGTGCTGATGCTCAAAAATATACTTCTTACATTTTTTTATGATCATGACTTGACTCATGTAATACTTGGTGGTGTAAAAGCTGAATTGAATTAATTTAAATCAGTCTTTTCATATTACATACACTGCTCAAAGAGTATAGCATCAGGTCAGTTTCAGCTGCTTTGGTGTTAATAAAATTAACGACAGGTGCACTAGAGGGGCAACAATGACACAAGCCCCAAACAGGAATGGTTTTACAGGTGGAGCCCACTGACATTTTTCCCTCCTCATCTTTTCTGACTGTTTTTTCACTAGTTTACTAATACTTGGACCCTACAGAGGTTACACAGGTACTGCAACTCTTTCAAGATGGTACATCAATACATGTCATTGCCAGAAGGTTTGCTGCATCTCAGCATTGGGAAAATATTTCCCAGTGGTTGCTGGAGGTTGTTGACTTTCGCTACAGGATTTTAGCCAGAAGCTGATTGCCCGGCACTGCGCCATGCTGAGGTTGTCTTGCGCCGGGCTGAGGATTTCACCGGTTCACTATCGGAACTCTTTACTATCACTGCAATTAGCAAACAGGCGTGCACTCCGCCCCATCACTGATACCAAACTGATTTGTTTTGTCTCGCTAGATTGCTGCACTATAGTATTATGCCACCGCAAACTATGGGTGACTGCAACATTCTGCTGGCAACCATAGATAGATAGATACTTTATTGAACCCACAAAGGAAATTATTTTGTTGCAGCAGCAAGAAAATAGTACAAAGCAATCATAAGGTGGTCTCTGGTGCAACCGATTTCACCTGGCGACAGTCAGCAACCTCCAGCAAACCTCTCACCAACCGGCTAGGGAATACACATTTTTCAGAGGTTGCCAGGGGGTCAGTGACCAGTCTCTAGGCCCGTGTGACTGAAGCCTAAGCATTTAATAACATGAAGGATTGGAGGGATGGATCGGTGGATATTTCATGCTAATTAACGAACTGATGGTTTATCTGATTGTTTAATCTTGTTCATCTTTTAATTAATTCACCAGACCAGAAAGGGGACACACCAGGAACCTGCAGTTTTTTTTTCTACAGCGAAAAAAAAAACCCTCTAAAAATCACTTTTCTGTTCCTTCTGATTCTCATATTTTTTTGAAATACTTGGATATCAGGCATGTAGATTGGTTCGTTTTGACAAGCACTTTTGTGATTTAAAAACAGAAGACGAAACATCATTTTGCATCACTGATTCTTGTTAGGCTCTGTTTTTGTTGCATGAAAAATAGCACAGAAGTTTTGACAGGAGCTGTCTTATCCGGGATGGGTCACATGTTTACTGCTGCCTGCCAAGGTCTTCTGTCACTTCTCCAAAAGCTGCCATTATTCTGATCTATAAATATATTACTTTGCTCTTTGTTCTCTTTGCACATAAATGAACACATTGTCATGCAGGGCACAGACTCATATCTGTGCTCTGCTAGGCATGTATGCGCAGACATGCAGATGCAGTTTTGCTCTTCTTTTTGCTGATGTGTTAGCAGTAGGAATCCAGAGTTTCTCCACTCATGATTCCTAAAGGCACCACTGAAGAAGAGTTTTGTTTCAGTTTTGAATCCCTTATAGGATCAGAGAGGGGGTGATGTGTGAGAGCAGCAAGAGCACAGTGTTACACTTTCATCTTTACCTGTACTCGTTTTTTCCTCAACCACTCATCCCCCTCTCATCCCCTCCTCTTCCCTCTTTCTCTCTCTCTGAGTATGGATTCATTTCGTCTTATTACCTTATACACCTGCCCTTTGGTTTGGCTCCACTCGTCTCCTTTTCACATAGACACACCAGCACATACCAACTACTGCCTTCTATTGCTCTTACTGTCATACCCACACATACACAAACACACTTAGACACAGTAATCAGATCCGCCAATCTCTTGTATTTTTGAATACGGCAGCTAAAGTGAGATGCGGATACGGTGTCAGCTCTCAGCCCCGGCTCCGTATCAGCATATCAGCCAAACTGCAGTCACGTCTCACCAAAATAGGAGCTCAGTATGTTCTTGAATGTAAGAGACATTATGGTGGCAGTAGTGTTCAGTGTCTGTGTGTACGTGCGTGTGGGAGTCTTGTGTAAAGAGAAAATGGTAAATGACTCACATTACCGTTTTAGACCATCTTACTTGTCAGAGTCACTTATACCCTCCCATCTTCCTGTCCTTAAACTTTAAGTATCGATATAACGCTGCTATGCTACACCAAAGTTTTTTCCAAAGACAGTGCAGTCATTACTGCGGTGTGAAATGTCAGGAGTTCAGTCCTTCTCTCTAAACCCAGGGTTAGGTTGGATTGGAGCTTGGAGCTTGGGTTATGTGACCTGGCTAGATGGGCCAGTCTTACAGTCTTTAGGGGTACAGTCACAATCCACGATGAACTGGATCACAACTAGGGATGCGCCAATTTTCCAGTTCTGTACAGATACAGTAGCAGCATTATATTGATAGGCACACTCGTTTTTGTTTTGTTTAATGGCTCAACTCGCACTAGAGTAAAAGTCAGTCTGCTACGCATCTCTTGGACTCGACTCAGCTGGTTGCAGATTGGTTGTATTCTGGTTATAGTCCTATATAAAATAAAGGTTGCCAAACGCCTATGTCATTTTGCAGTTAAATCACCGTCCCGCTGCAACTCCGTCACTTTTGCTAGAAACTTTTTTCGAACCTATGAGGTGTTGGCTGGACTGAATGTAAATAGTTTCCATTTTCACCAAATTATCACAGTTTATTGCCATATTGTCACAAACAGATTACATGTAATTGATTGCATTCAGTTACAAACTGACAGCAGACTGACTCTGTCTTATTGCCGTCCTGATGCGCCCAAGTTACTTTGAAGATGGCAACTGGCTGCGAGTTGTTGCACAGCCGGTCCCTGCCTTTGAAGCAACCGTTTCAAAGGCAACAATTTTTTTTTCCTGAGACTTTTCTTATTCATTTACCATATTTACCATTTTTCCTTATCACCTGCTCCTTCTGCTCTGCTCTGTTTCATTTACTTTTGATAGAAAGAGAAGAGGATGTGATGGAATAATCAGCTTTTTTTTTTTTTTTTTTTGTTGCCACTTTTGGCAACAGTTTCTCGGTCTGCTAATTGTGCATGCTTTTGAAACCAAAGATCAAACTGTGTACGTATTGCCGTGTTCATTCGGTGGCATTGCCAACATTAGCAGCTGCATTTAATGATAAAAACGGTTTGGCTAGATCGTCTTGAAGCACGTTTACCATTGTGAGGTAGTTATTACACAGCCCACGTCTTTGCACGTTGAGGCAGCAAATTTGAAAAGTTTCACTGAAACACACAAAAAAAACCCCATGGACCGTACAAACATGAACACAAAGCAAATCACTCCCCTGAATCCGACATAATCATTCACTGCGTCTGATGAAAGCAAGCCAATATCATTTGGCAATCTGTAGGCCTTTTTGCAGCGGAGGACAGGATTGATTGAAATAAAGGGAGACGATGCGTAATGCCGACACTGTCAGCTGTCCAATCCCCAGAAAGGATTTTATGATTGATGGCAGGCGGTAGCTTTTAGAACTCTCACACCTCTGCACTGCACTCTCAGCACTCACGGTGATTACATCTGAGTGTGTGCGCATGTGTGTGTGTGTTGAACCAGTGTGTGTGAGAGACACAGGAACAAGGGGAACAGAGCCGTGATGTTTTTGTGCTGGTTTGCATGTGTGAGGTTGATTACAGTGGCAAATGCCTGTCTGCTTGCATGCATTTGTGTGTGTGTGTTAAGGTGATCGTGCAGCCTGTCCATGTGTGAGTCTCTGATTGTGTGTGTGTGTGTGTGTGTGTGTGTGTGTGTGTGTGTATGTGTGTGAGAAAGAGAGAGAGTTGCTGTGGAAACCTGAGTGCTGGTGGTGATAATGTGGTACTAAAGGAGGGAGTAAGGCAGTGAAGGACAAGTGAGGATGTAGCAAAAAAAAAATAAAAAAAATGGATAGATGGCGGTAGGAGTAAGTCAGGGGCTGAGGGATGCATAAGATGGGAAAGACAAATAAAGAAGGAATGGAAAGGCAGGGGAGGATGGATGGATGGTTAAATAAAGCTGTGGCAGACAGTGACAGAGGGAGACAAGGTTGTATAAAGGGGAGAAAAGGACAAAGAAGTATATAAGCAGGAAGCAAGAGATAGCTGGAAGTAAAAGAAGACATAATATTTTAGCCATGAAAACACGGGTCATATACTTATCTCCACCACTGCGGCACCAGTCCTCAATCTTGAACTGGTTCCAGACATTTCCACTGAAAAAAGTGGCTAAAGGCTCGCACTGGCACAAAATCTTTTGGGCCCAAAGTTTGAACCACTGACATTCACAAGTGAGATATCTGCAACCCACAGATGCACAGATTTTCTTCCCGTTGAAGTTACATCAAACTTTCAATATATAAGGCCACATAATTGTATTTTTGTGAAATATGTTTGTTTCCCATTCCCTACAGATACCGCTGCTTTCTTTTAAAGCTGTTAATGAATGATGCTGAACTTTTCAACCAGTAGTCCCTTCAGCTGTTATGAGACTTGCTTGAAAGTTAGAGAACTTTTTTTGATCAAGCTACTTTCCCAAATTCAAGAGTGAACCTCAAAGCACAAATGCCACGTTAATAGTGAAATTAATATATATATAT
>JAVDPK010027925.1:0-27350 GCA_034780415.1 Cichlasoma orientale
AATCGTGCCCCTCCTCCGCTGGCTGTGTGACTTAAACTGGGTTAAAATGTTAGTAACAACATTACATTCTTCTGGCAGAGGCTTTGATGCTTTTATCACTCTCAGCTTACAGTAAAGTGCTAAAACTTGACAGGAACAAGATGCTGAGTGCGCCGTGGAATACGTGCTCAGTTATTCCAAAGACATCACACAGGAAAGAGACAGCATCGGGTGTTTTTAGCAAACCCTGAAGAATAAAATATGACTGGCACATTAGAGGTCCGCCAAATTACCGCACACCCCCCCCCCCCCCCCCAAACATGCTTTCATCATGGCCGACTTAGTTTTTGATGAGTATTCCCATTAAACTGTTTTGTTTGTTTGTTTATTTATTTGTTGTTTGCGATTACTGATTAGTTTTGATTCCCCTTGCTTTTTGCTTTTTGCGTTCACTCACTGGTTAAGTTTCAGAAAACAGTACAATAGCCCCTTCACAACAATAACCCTGCAGATTTGGCTCACTGATGGCATAACCTGTTAAAACCCTGGATGGGTTCTGCAGCAGGCTGAAGGGGGCATTCCAGACATCCCCACCAACTCTTTCCAGTTACTCCTGGTAAATCCTGAGGTGCTGTCAATGCATGTAAATGCCATGTAAAATCTGTCCAGGGAGTTCTGAGTTTACCCTGGGTTCTACAGCCAGGTGGGCATGCCCAGAAAATCTAAATGGGGATTCCCCCGATTCCTGGAGCATCTTTAGCCACAAAGGAACTTTGGCTGTAACATGACCTTCCCCTTGATGTCTAAGCTCATAACCCTATTTCTGAAGCTGAGCCCAGCCACCTTACAGAGGAAATTAATTTTGGACATTTTTAAGCACATTTTTCTTTTAGTCTTTTGAAGGCTCGTGGCTATAGATAAGTGTTGGATCCACTGGTAAATCAAAAGCTTCTGGCTCAGTTCGCCATTCTAATAAAACACCTGCTTCACTGCGGATACCACAACAATCTGCCGGTCCCTCTCACGATCACAATCCTGACTCCCTTGCTTGTGGTAGCAACAATCCAGAAGCACAATTCCACCATTTTCTGACACAGATCCATGGCCTCAGTCGTGGAGGTGCTGACTCCTGGCTGCTTCCATCCACCCAGCGCTTGCTGAAGGTGCGATGGAGCCAAAAGAACCACTTGATCTGCAAAAAGCAGCGATGCAATTCTGAAATCCCCTAAATGTGCTCTCTCCTTGCCTCAGCTACACCTTGAGATCCTTTAAAAATATCTGTGACCCCTCGTCATCCTGGAAGAGAACACTCCCATCGGGACAGACATGTTTCAGAGCAGGATGAAGGTGATCACTTAGAGCATCGTTGTATTTATTTACATTCAGCCTTCCCTCTAAGTAGATAAGTGGAGCCAAAGCACAACAGCAAAATGCCTCCTACAGCATAAAGGATTTATTTCTTATTTATATGGAGAAGAAAATCAAAAAGCAATTACAGACAAAATGTCTATCATTTTCCTGCTTGTGCAAAGTTACTATATTTGGTTCTTTTCTTTACACATTTGCACATGAAGTTTCTCTTCTGTAGGCTGAGAAAATGCTTTGGAACTTTGTTAAAATCCTGTAGATTAAGCGTAAATGCACCGTCATCAAGCTCTCGAGGTGCTTGTTTTTCTCCTCAGCTGTTATTCCAGCAGAGATTGAACGGCTCAGACTTTCATTAAACACGTCAGCATTTGCATTTTCAGCCTTTTCTCTGCGCAGCGCTTTACAGCAGAGTTTACTCTGATCGCTGTTTTATGCTGTTTATAGTTATAAACTCTCAAAGGTATATGAAAATATTCTGTCATTTGATTGAACTCAAAGCAAATTTGAACATCTTGTATTTGACTGTCATTAGGTTATTACAAACTACTCACTGCTACACCTCCACACCCAACCATCTGAACACCATAAAGGTGGTTCAAATGAAAAGCGGGGTGGAGGGTGGTGAGGCCTTTAAATGTCTTCAGATAGCTCCCTAAATTTTACCAAAAATTAAAAAATAGAGTTTTATCTCTCGAGGACCCGATTATCTTACAATCCGAGAGTGATAGCAGTCTTTGATTAAACAGTTTTAATATTAATGGTGTGACAGCCGTAAATCTTAATGATATCTCAAAGCCTCTCAGTTTGCAGATAAAACCTTTTAATTCGAAACTCGTTATTTTAGCGCGACAGCTTAATGAGCACTATTCACTCTGGAGATTATAAGGTTCATCTATCTAACCCTGTAGCTGAAACTCTGACTGTGTGCTGGCAGCACGTCCCAGACTCTCCTGGCTGCTTCTGCGTCGGTGTGCGGTTGTTTCATTAAGATCCTCCAACCATGGCCAAGCAGACAAATTAGGACACGTGTCAATGACCAAATTAGGACGTGTCAGAGCCGTGACAATATCGTGGCCTTAGCGTGTCCTGGAAAAGTGTTCTGATTTAGGATGGAGAGCAGCGCGAGCGCGTGGCGATTTAATCGATTTGATCAAAACTTAATGACATCAAGAGGACGATAAAGAGGAAGACGGGGCTGTAATTTCCAGGTTGGAGGTTTTTGATCAGAAACTTGTCGGTTCGTATTCCCATCAATAACCGACCTTTTACCTTCTGACAAAAATGGTTTTACTGGTTGGCTCAGTATTTTATCAGGATCTCTGCAGATTCTCCCTCACGGGGCTAAAATATTGTTCTCTGTCTACAGGAAATGACTGACACAGCTGATTGTGTGCATTCAAAGTCTGTGTTTCTAATCAAAAGGGAATCATGTTGGGGAGGAAATATATACCTAATTAAGAATGAATATATACATTTAATTTTCTCATAGCAGTCCCTGCATGCATAGCTCACATGCAGAAAGTAAGACGTGTGTTCTCAGTCTGAATATATAAATATGGAAATTTTGTGCTTAAAAAAATATTCCAGCTGCCAACATGCCAAATAAGAGGTCAGATTACAGCCAGACTTAGAGAATCTGCACCGATTAGCCACAACATTAAAACCACTGCCTGGAAAAATAAATCAGCAAAAGGGAAACCTTTGGTCATGATCTCATGGATGTGGATACTGGCACATACCAGCCACCTAAACAATAGTGCAGTATCATTCCTAGATTTTTACATCATGCAGTTTGCAAACTGAGCTACGCCGGCTGCAGGGAAGCACCCTGATGTGCTTTGCACCGTGTAAAACAGTGATGCAGCAAAGAGCGCTGTCCAGTAAAGCAGCCGTTTGATATGTCATCATCTCAGCCCATCAGGCGCAGTGGCAGGGTGTGATCACCTAATTGCACTCATGATTATCATAGCACCCCCTTATGATTGACGTGTTTGTTTTTGGAAACAAGTTTTCGGCCCTCCTCTCATCCTCCGCAGCACCTACCATTTGGACACACCATGTTCAGGCCACCTGCACTCTGACAGATTGACTCTTCACACTAGCGGTTTTAAAGTGTAACCAGAAACAATGGTCATAATTTCAAACCTGTATTTTCTGCTGTGGCCCGTATTAGTGTTTATTTTATTAGTAACATAAATTTATACTGCTTCCATTTTATAATTCCCCATGTTTTATGTTACCATCTACTTTTATGGAACCACAATAAATGACACCACATTTGTTTTTAACTACCGTAAACACCGCTTACTATATATAAACTCTATCAGTTTTATAGTTCCCTTCAGGGAGCACACAGAGGAGCTGTCCGGTGCTGAATCTCTTGGCAAATAAACCAATTAGTCCTGATTTAGAATAAACAAATCGCATACATTCTCATACAAATAATGATGACAAACATTGTTCGGTGGGTCCTTTGTCTCCAGGCTGGTTAACCTCAGTTAACATGTTCAGATGTATGAGATGAAAGACAGAACTGGCTCAGCCTAAAGCAACAAACACACCTCTTGGACAGCACTTCAGCTGAATACTGACATCCTCATAATGAGCCCGATCATTTGCCTGGAGGCTGCTTGGACAAAGGAGGAGTAACTGTACATAAGTGGATTGAATCAGAGTTGTTCTTTTAATTTTACAGCAGTGACAACATCTTTGTGTTCTGTAGTCTGGATGTAGGTCAGAGCACAAGTTCAAGTAACAGATTTCTAATGCGAGTGATAACTGGAGAGTCGTGCTCTGGGTGCTTCATCAGTTGGTGCTCAGCTTATTTTATGTGTATTAAAACATTCATGTAAAATATTTTGTTCTTTTCCACGCGCCGTGGGTTTTCCATTGGCTTTGTTTTTGTGGGAGTTACGCGCCTATCTGGGATTATAGGAGTATAAATGGAGTTCCCACCCTGGATCACGAGTCAGAATCAATACACTGATTCAGCAAAAAAGTGGGATATTTATTTATCCACATAGGTGTAAGCAGTTTTGCTCTAGAATGAACCTAGGCCAAAATAATAAGTGAAACCCATTTATCTTCCCAAAACAAGCAGCGACTAACGGAAAGCAGAGACATAAGCAAAACGTCCTTTGAATAGAAAAAATAGAAGAAAACAGTGAAAGGCAAAAAGGCGACGCCCTACTTTTGCATTGGTGCTATAAGCAGTAAAAGTGAATTATAAAAAAACAATGCAGCAGACCTTTTTAATGTGCATGCTGATGACTTGTTTTGGCCACAGCTGGTGGCAGAAAATGATAGTTCTGATTCTTGTTGTGTACAAAAATCTCTAACCAGAAATGCCCCGGGCCAATATTTGTTGGTTATAATCTACATCTTCTTGTTAAGTGTGACCCCATTCGCCATTTTAGGGTCCAGACACTTCTTCTGTTCCCTAAAGCAAAGAAGTGCTGAGGCAACATCCAGATCAGTGTGGCTGCTCCACAAGGTGTTAAAATAACAGTTAAAGCTACTGTAGGAGTCAGTGGGACGTTATGTTACAGTCACACTAGGGAAAATGGTGATTGGAGACCATCGCATGAACAAAATTATTGCAACTGTCTGCAAAAATTTGCAGCCTTGTTGCCTTTGAAATGGTTGCTTTGAAGACAGGGACCAGGTCTGTGACCGCTCGCAGTCAGTAACCCTCTTCAGACTGACTTTGGTGATAAGACGGAGTCAGCCTATCATCACTTTATGATTGAATGGGGTCACCTTGGCAATTACATGCAGTCTGTTTGTGATAACGCAGAAGTTAAATGTAATAAATCAGCAAAAGTTACAAATATGTTGCCATCTGAGTCCAGCCAGAACCTCATAGATTTGAAAGAGAAATTCAGAAATTCAGATGGTGACGTAGTTGCTGCAAAATGACAAAGGGGGTCAGCAACCTTGCTTTATGGGAATATAGCCAAGATGCAACCAGGTGGCAGCCAGCTGAGTTGGATCACCTATTGCATAGATTATTAAGTAGATGTCCATTATTTGCAAACATTGTGCAGTCACCTTCCTAGAGAAAGTGGTCACCCAGAGGTTGAGGGTGTTGTAGGCTTAACTTCTGGGTGACCAAGTGAAAAAATTCAGTGCAATCACTGAGCAACCACCAATTTCCCCTGGCCACAAGGAGGCTGCTGTCCTACTTGTACTCTAGTGTGAAGCATTAGCTAGCTTGTTGACACCATGTTCTGACTGAAGTATTTAAAAAAAACAACAACTAAAAAGTACAGCATTAAGTTAGCACAATGAACATGAATGAAGACAAAATACCAGCAATGAGGGTTAGTGACGCTGGGCTAGTTTACATATAGTGGTCTCCTAGCTGCAGAGCTATCATTAGGCTGATATGAAAACATTAACACACAGAAGAGGCAGGATGAGAGTTAAAATGTTCTCAGTAAAAGTTCATGTTGAGGGTCCCAGATCTGTAGAGACACTGAATACTTGCATAAATGCTAAGCAACGCTATAAACACACCATCGACAATAATGTCGACTGTAATGAGTTACGTGGCTGGTGGCCAGTCAGTAATTTTATCCACGATCCAGCACATAAATCTTGTCTTTCGGGTCTTAATCACAGCATCTTTACTCAGCGCAGCATCACAGAGACACAACAGACAGACCTCACCCAGCAGCACTCGTGTAGCAGGCTGTAATCTGAGTAATGCACTAATGGAGCAACACCAGCATGGCGGGTGGAGAAAATCATTTGTGCCTCAGTGGAAGCATTAGCTGTAGTTTTCTTTCATTTCTGTTTCTTTTACGAGCCTTTGCAGAAGGAAATATTGATGAAAAATAATGGGTAATCCCTCAGTGATTTTCATGACCCTCTGAAGCCTGCATTGATGCTGCTTTCAGGTCTCTGTGTGGTGGAGATCTTCAATCTCCACCACACGATGAAGGCGTTGCTATGGTCTTCTTTCTCCTCTGCTCTCTGTCGTATTTCCCCCACAAAGTTCAGTGAAAAGCACAAAAAAAGTTTAATTATGAGATTAACTTTTCTGCTCTTTGTGTGTGTGTGTGTGTGTGTGTGTGTGTGTGTGTGTGTGTGTGTGTGTGTGTGTGTAATCCTATGAATCAGACTAATTAATCTTCTCCATTAGCTCTGTCTGTGTCTCTGCAGTGTTTTTGTTTGAAGTGGATAATTTATTACTACAGAGGCTGTTTGCATAGAATGTATTAGAATATAAAGATCCATAAATCATTTTAATATTCTGTCTACCTGCAGCTGTCTGTCCAGCTGTCTGTCTGCCTGTTTGTCTTAATTCAGCCGCCGCTGTGCTCCAAATGTTTTTCACTCCAACCTCACTCTAGTTCTAACAAAAGCCTTTTTTTTCCTGATATCACACTCCAAACTGTGCATCCTTATACTTGTATCCATAGCAACCTGCAGCTGGCAACAGCTGGCTGCTCTCACTGACCAGCATCATTATTTCCATTCAAGGCTGAAATAAATCACATCTCCTCAACCCGCATAATAAGAAAATCATTATTACTCATAATGGTTCTGTCCAAAATTATTCACTTCTCCTACTCCAGTTTATATATATATATATATATATATATATATATATATTGTTTTTTTGCTGAATCTGGTTGGCCAGTGATGGTCTTTAAAGCGACGCCCTTTCAGGCTTTTGTAAAGACTTGAATTCAGCCTAAGTTCACCTTTGGATTAGAGGTCCAAACGATGTCCGAATGGTTCATAACTGTCGAGGCTAAAGTCAAGTTGAATTTGGTCCAGAAGAGTTTTTAATAGATGTCTGGGTCACAGCTGGCTCTTCTTTCAAATGCAAACCGCCTCACAGCGAAAAGCTTTGGTGTGAATTTGCCGGCAGTGTGATGAGTTTAAAGAGACATTGAGGGAAAGTGTCCTTTAACTTTTCAACCACATTTAGACATGAACGTCTTTTTTTTAGATGTTTTTTTCCCCAATAACTCGAGAAGACGTTTTTTTCACTTTTTAACCAGATCTCCAGATCTCGACATTTAGCAAAGTTTTGTTGTCCTTTCATGAGCTTTTCCTGGGTGGGAGGTTGTTTATGTTGTGATGAACAGCTTTTATTTCTCTTGGTCAGCTGCTGTTTCACTGTGCAGCGTGTGATGGTAAAAAGTGCTCATGTAGTGTCTAGTTGTAGCAAGGGATTTGGAAATACTCAGGAAGTCCCTTTCTCAGGATTTGCAGTTTTACTGCGGGATCTCGCAGGACAGTGCAGAATGGATGGGGCTTTATGGAGCTCTTAGCCAAAGATGTGATCTATGAGCGTTTCTCCTTTTCCATGAGATTTGTAATGGAAAGGGTCAAAGCAATAGGTGTAGACTAACTTTAGACTTCTTTTAAAGAGAGTTGTTATTATAAGAATATAACTTCCTGTAAGTAGCAGGAAGTTATATATAAATAAACCAGATGCTCTGAATGTTTAACTTCAGTGGCAGGAAGGTCTCTGTTTGACAGAAACGGCAATTTCATTAGCAAATTGAGGGGCTGCTGTTTTCATATGTGACTTGGTGCATAATAGCAGCAGCACAGAGAGGACCGCAGATCCAAACTTCTTGGAACAGCATGGTTTCAAAGCTTCTTAGAGCCGGTTAAAAGGGAAACATTCAGTATAAGTTATACATCATTAGCCACACTGTCAGAACTCTGCAGATATCTAATCAGTACTCTGTAGGAGCCTGAAAAACTCTGTAACAAATCCACAGAATCTGCTGTGATATCAGGGTCGCAAACACTGCAGATCTGCAGCGCACTCAGTCCACCACAATGCGGGCTTTACGCAGGGTCAGCACGTCGCTGAAACACAGCAGAACTGATGCCGGGTCGACCGAGCGTGATGAGAGCGCGATGCAGGAAACAGATGGCAGGCTGAAAGAATGATCAGTGTGACAAAATGTAAAGAGAAACGAGCAGACGGAGAGCGCAAGAGAAGAGAAGGGAAGGAGACGGCGGGGAGAGTGAAGAAAATGAGGAGATAAACAAAACAGATGGAGAAATAAGAGTGAAAACAGAAAGAAAGGCGGAATAAAGACATTATATGAACACCCCATCTGCTGGCTAATGAGATTCACTCAGCTGAGAGAGACGGAGATCTTATCATCCGTCTCTAACATCCTCATTGTCAGGTAAAGATGTGATGTGACTGAGGAGCAGCGTTCAAACTCCACCGTTTCTAACGTAAACATCGCCGCGGCTGAAAGCGAGCCGCCGCCGTTCGAGTTCAACAGTTTCACAACTCCGTGCTCGGTGTGGCCATGCCAGCCACGCCAGGGGAAAATAATGGAGCGGTTAATTTCCTTGGTACGTGACGGCAGGAAATTGTATGACAGCTGTCCACCGGCGATAATGGGTGTCAGGCAGCATCGGCGTCGCAGCTGAATCATCTCGTCTGTGCCCACAGGCAGGATTTAAGATAATAGTTGGCTCAGATTGTTGCCTTGGGTGTCCTAACTTCACTGTCTGTCTCACAATATCAGTAAATTATTTAGCTACCATTTAAAAACTGAAAGGCCATTAAAGATGATAGATAGTTTAATCAGTTCAAACATTCGTGGACACCTGGATTTCTGTATGAATAAAATCACCTTGAGTGAGGATGCCTCATCACTACTGATTTTAGATTGTTTTTCTATTTTTTTTAGGCATTGTGGGTAAGAACGTGTATTCATTGTGTTCTGATAAGTTCAGAAATGAGGACCACATGAAGCAAACTCTCCAAACTGAGACCGTGTGTGTGTGGGTGTGTGCGGTTGCATTGCACAGGCTCCCATCTGTAGTTAGTCTGATTAACCACGTGTACATTCATGGAAAGTTTAGCAACCCTACACGTTATGGTACTCAAGTACAAATTTATATTAATACAAAAATGCAGTTTACGCTCAAACAGATGCTTTGAAATCCTGAGAAAGGGCACTTTAGCCAGGGAGGAGGAGACTGTGCTGTCAGTCACTGCTGTCAATCAAAGTCCACACAGCAGACATCAAAGCCTCCTATAAGCCGTCAAATCTTATTAAGGGTACATTAATTTCCATAATCACCACCAGCACACATAGTAGAGCATCCAGATTTAGCAATTGAGGTCTGAATAACTGACATATTAAGAGCTTGGAATTTAATGGAGCCAACATCTCCGTGGATGCCATCCATTCCACCTTAAAGCACTTTCACATTGGCTTCAGCTTCAAACGCTGGTCGCTGCCTCCTGCGCTTTGCACACGGTTGTTTTCTGACTAGCACCTATTTAGCTGAGTGTATCTGCAGAGTCCTGCAGTGCCGTGCAGATAAAGAATTTTCACCACCAGTCTGTTCACATTTGTGCTATATTAATATAATAACATAATAACTGGCATGCTCTCTATGGATTTACACAGCTGAATTCAACAAGATGCAAGCAAATGTTTCACGATCTATCTTCTCTGATTTCCACCCCCCACACTGACAGTATACTGTCTTTATACTGGCAGCATGCAGTTGGTATAAAGGTTGGATTCAGTGAATCAACCTCAGCTTCATCAGCTTAAAGTCATCTCTGCTGCAATGATGTAACCTGTAACTCTGACCATGAACACCACAGCTGCTGTGCACCAGTCCAACACTGAGCTTCACTGTGAATGCACCCCAGTACCACAAACTAACCTGTTTATCCTGCACTAAATTGCAGTATTTGAAGAACACAAAGTCAATATACACACAGTATGAAAATTTATGGACATCTGCACTTTTTCTGGCCCATTGTAACCCCTGAGGTGCTATAAATGACACTTTGTATGGAATATAATACAGAAAACAATAGGATTGTTTTATGTATTGTTATTTTCTCCTATTGGTAGGATGTTTTAAAGGGGCACAGTGACAGGAAATAAAATGTGCTGCCTGTTCTGAAAACTAAGCTGTGAAAAATACAGATATTTGGGTAAAAATGTAGCGAGTAAAACTAAAAGCTTTTCGGAAAAATAAATACTCAAGTACAGATACCTGAAAATTCTACTTAACTAGAAGAATTTGTATTTCATTACTTCCTGCCTCTGATAATCAGAGTGACCAGGATGTACAGGAATAGAAATGAGCACATCAGAGGGGACAGCTCACGCTGAGCAGTCTGGAGACAAAGTTAGAGAAACAAGGCTGAGATGGTTTGGGCACGTGCAGAGGAGGGAGAGTGGATACACTGAACAGAGGATTATGAAGCTGCCAGGCAGGAGGAAAAGAGTGAAGGAGGACGTGCAGAGGGTTGGTGTGACAGAGGAGGATGCTGGGATGGAGATGGAGGCAGATCATCCGCTGTGGCGCCCCCTAAAGGGAGCAGCAGGAGAAGAAGAGGAGTACTAATTACATTTTTTTTTTGCTAAACATTTGTTTAAAATTTATTTGAAGTAATGAAAAAAAAACTTTCAGTAAGACTGACATTCAGTGCTGTGTTCAGTGCCTTTCTAGTCTTACTGCCAACTTGAAACACTTTAGGCTACAAGCTCGATTTAACCACACATTCGTACTGTGCTTTATTCTGTACGATAGAAGTTATTTGCTAATTTTGCCACAGCTAATTTACAATCAACATTCAACCTAACATGCATGTCTCTGGGCCCGGGAATAATCAATATGTTTCCTCTTTTTGTCATCTGCCGCCATCTGTCACTGATTGTAGAGGTTTTTGTTGTTGTTGTCACAGATCTATAAAAATATATAGATGCAGTAATCCTGCATTATTATTTCTTTAAGAGGAAGGACGGTTACAAAGATGGAAATCTGAGGGGAAAATCCCTTTTATCCATCTCATTTCTCTGTGGGGCCAGAAGGTGACATTTTTAAGACTGAAGGCGGATTATACAACAATGATGCCATTCAGGTGACTTTGACAACACGACTGACAGGAGCAAAGAGAGACTAAACAAAAAGCAATTAATAAATGTAATTACATCTATCATCAGCACCCAATCTACAGTGTAAACACAGAGTCTCTGCAGCATCACAATCTTCATTAATTAGACTTCGTAATTATGCTTTTCCAGGTGTGCTGTGACGCTTTAAAGGTCGACTCTGCTCAAATGTAAAATGTTTTATCGCTGCAGGGAAATGAAGTCCTCTGATTGGACGGACTGGCAGAAAGCCAAGCCAATCACCTTCCCCCCAGCGATCTGACAGCCACTGTCCTCTGAGTCTCCTCTGCATACACACAAACACGCATAGATTTTCCACTCGTGGAGAGCAGCAAAGAGATATCAGAGTCTGTGTCAGGACTGGAAGCTCAGCATCTTCACGCTGACCTCAGTTTGCATCTGTGTGAGTCTGTCACACTGGAAAGTCTCTGGTTGTCGCATTAGGCTAATGAACACTTCCCTGAGCCAAGACCTAATCAGAGAGTTTCTACATTGCCTTTATTTTCGAGTTCAGGTGTGCTGACAGACGTAGAAATGATTGAGGTGAAGCTCCCGTGCGCTCAGTTAGAGCCTTAAATGTGAGGATGACTATGCTGTGAAAATCAGGCAGCCTTAGTGTGCATCTAACAAAACTGATAGGCTCCGATGTTACCCACTTTTTCTGTATGTTAATTTTTCTTTCACTTAGAATATACATAAGCAGCATAATAATCCATGTATTCATTCCGACGAACTCGCTGTGATCCAAAGAGAAGTGGCATGCTGACAGGCTTAGCCTTTAAAGCTGGCAGGTGCCTTGCAGGTTTTATTTTATTAATGTGTTAACTCACACTGCATGGCTTAATTAGGCTTCGTGCGCAGCCGGTGCAGACAACTTCTCTGCTCAAATCTCAAGAGCTCAAGCTCCACACGAGTTTTGTTCAAGCAAGCTGGCTTTAACAGCCAGCAGAGGGCAACTCCGGCAGTCCTCACAGGAAGCCTGTGAGAAAATGACCCGAGTTCTGACCTCAGAAAACATTATTCTTCCAAATGTATGATCTCTCTGCTTTAAGTCTTATTCTATTTCAGGGTGAAGTTTTTGTAAATTATGGTCCAATTTAGAGTAAAATAAATGTTGAGAATAATCTGTTTCTTCAGTGAAAATCACCTGGGTTAAAAGTGTGCCTGAATCTGCTCAGGAAGTGTAGCACTGCGCTCTTCAGAATTCATCTAGCTGCTTTGTTCTGTCACAACATCCATGAGCACGAGCGGCTACCTGCCTTTGTAAGCCATGCATGCCCTCAGTTCATGTTACTTCCGCTGTTTTACTGTTCACTGGTTGTGTTGTGCTGTTTGTTGACTCATGAGCCATTTCAAGCCTTCTCCCTGCTTCTGTCTTCTTGTCGCTCAGTTACAGGTAGATCTCAGTTTCATCCTTCAAAGAATGCTGTCGAGGAGTTTTCTTTTTGTTCAGATGTTTTAGCATAATGGTGAATCTGGCTCTCTTCTTGAGTCTTACAAATAGTTTGAACCTTTTTGAGAATCCCCTGTACTCTCCTCTTTATGATAGGACAGTGGTATGTCTGCCTCTCGAGAACACTGAGCTGGATGCTGTGAAGGGTTATTTTCTTTACCATGGAAAGGATCCTGCGATCATCCCTCGTGTCATTGATGTCAACTCTTCTTTTTTTTCCAAAATGGACCCAGCAGTGGATTTGGTCATGCCCAGTGTTCTCTGGCATGTTTCACTGTATTGGGAGCTTATTTGATGGAATCACAGGCCACAGCTTCCAATGCTAATGCTACTCTTGGAATCAACTTAACCTTTGAACTTCTTAACTGATGAAGAAATAGTGAAGTAACGACCAACATCTGTCTATGCAACAGCTATTGTCAGCTGTCAAATTATCTTAAAGATCTGTAAATCCTCGTATGACTTGAATATTTTCCTCTCCTTAAGATGAGCCCGTTATTTGTGTGATCACATGATCTTTCCTTTAGCAACAGCTGCAGGAAAACCTTTCAGCATGCCATCTAAGAACAGCAACACCATCAGCGTGATATTTATTCTGTACAGGAGTTTCATATTATGGGGTGTAATGAACATTTCAGCCTCCAGCAACACTTGCTGTGGTTGTTTATTTGTGTGCAGTAGAGTTGTGTCTCGCTCTGTGGCTGCAGGTTGTCTGGTGGCTGTGAAGGCGTTTAACATTCAAAGTCTCTCCTCTGGTTCCCTCCTCTCGTGTCTGTTGAATATGGAGCAGCTCTTATCTGAACGAGCTAAAGATAATTGGTGGACAAGTGGAGCTCGACTACAGAGAGGAAGAGAGGGAGTCAGAATGAGAGGAAGTAAGGAAACACGGGGACAAAATAAGAGCTGTGCAGCTGTTATGTGAGATGTCTGTGTGTGGTGGAGGCAGGGGACCAGACAAATACTGGGATCATGCCTGAAAGTGTGTAACCCCGAGCAAAGGGAGACGGTGACATGTCAGCTGAAGCAGAAAAGTACTTAGACTCATAAATCAAGTAAAAGTAGCAGGGAAAAGAAATGCTTCAAAAATAAATTCCATAAGAGCCCTTCATTAAAATTTTACAGGGGCATTCCCTCCGCTGTGAGGAAGCACCAGACCATTTCAGCAGTTCTCTCCTAAAGTCTAAAAACTCTTCCTTGTTAACAACATTAGGAATGAAACATTTATATAGAAAGTATTTGCAATTTTAATTTGACATCTTTCTTTTTTACCCCTCATTTCTTTTTCTTGCTCACAAATATGCATCACGCCCTCAGGTCACTTTTGGTTGACACTATGTGCTGGAACCAGCACTGCTCTTTTTTCCAGCATCTTTGCATGCCATTTTTTTGCACTTGTTGTCTCTGTGAAAGGCTGAAGTGTTTTTATTAATTAATGATTTGATATTAAACATAGTGGTGTAGTAGTTTTTACAGCAAAAAGTTTCTGGGTAATCCTGCTGGCTGTCTGGGGGCTTTCTGTGTGAAGTTGGCATGTTCTTCCTGTGATTCCCTTAAATTGATTTTTCACTGGGAGCCTCAGGTTACTCACACAGTTCAAAGACAAGGATTGAAAGGATTTATCAGTCTTTGAAGTTAGGAAGGACTGAATAAACATATAAGGCAATATGCTGAAGTACTATTGGGTAACCAAAGGTGTTGTGGCTGTAGATGACCCTGATTCTTCAAGAACTGTAACCGGCTTTTGTATTGGAACAAGTCACCACCCTCCCGTGGACTCAGCAGGGTGCATGCTTGGGCCTCTAAGGGGCCAGTGCAATGTGGATCAGGTGGCAGTCAAAGGTGGAGGCCTTGGCAATCCGATCAGCTGGACGGATGCCAACAAAAATATAAAAGCTAAGAGGCTAAATAAAGTTTTGTTATGCACCTAAAGAGCAATCCTTCGGCTTGAATGTCATGTTAGGAAAGAGGACGAAGCCACAGGTTGTTACAGTAGAACACTACACTGGTAATAAATAATTTTCAAATAAATTTGACTTTATTCCCCATAAAGTGAAATAAAATGATGAGGTTTGAGGTGAAGTTGCATTAACACTTGCAGTTAGTCAGTGGGAGTGACTCTCAGACTGCAGCTGCACTGGAAGCAGTCCAGTGGTGCACTAGGAGAAAACCTTGTAGAGGAGGCCAGCCATTTAAAATCAGGGATTGTTTTTATATTTTAAGTGTGCTTGTGAAACATTTTAAATGCACCTTTTACTGCCGGAGTGTTGCTTTGTTTGCCCAGTTTACCCAGTTCACTCTCACCGTAGTGGTTTAACAGTATTTCTTCTTAAGCTGTTGAAATGAAGGCAGCTGGATTATTGATTGATTGATTGATTGTGAAGGTGATGTTTCACCTCTCATCCAAGAGGCTTCAGTTCTAACCCCTAGTAGGACTGTCCCCTTGAAGGTGGTCCAGAGAATCCACCTTCAAGGGGAGGGATCAAACCATGGAGGTGGTCAGACTCTTTGGGTGGCACGTACAGTAAGTGTCATTGGTTTTCAGGGTTGGTCAATAAAATGGTGCTAAATCTGAGGGATCAGCAGCTGAATATAAAGACCAGCCAGAGTAGAGTAGACTAAGTTTTACTTTTAGGGTACTCTCTAGACAGCTCAAACAGAACCTAGATGTTAAAGACTGGCTTCGGTTAAATATTTAAAAGGTCCTCTCTGGCTTCAAGCAATACATTTTATACTATCTGACTACCATTATTCCCTAAATGTTTTAGTACCCTAAGGCTAACATCATCCCCCAGGATCACATGTCACTTCCCGGACTGCCGGGGAATGTAATCCTGGCACCAATTTATTTTTAGTAGTTTTTAGAAAGCAGTGTTGTTTCAGCCTCCACTCTGTCAATTATTTTCTTATATAAGGACACCTCCTTATTTGCTGTTTTCAACACACGTTGTGGAGGGACAATTTAGGCAAGAAAATATCATTTTACGCACTCTGTTTATATCTGATGACAGGCCTAACAGCAAATCAGCCACACTCACATCATTCACAAAAGCCTCCGCTGCACCCTGAACATAGATAGCATTTGGATACTATGTTGACTAATGCAGCCAATTAGAGCCAAATTGCCTCAGACTACACGGAAATGCTGCTTGGAATCATAAGAATTCATTGCTAACCCTCCTGAGGTACCCAGGCAGTTTGGGAGAGAATGAAAAAATGGTGGGTTATTGTTGCAAAACAGCATTTGCATCCATCATAACAAGAATACCCTTCATCACTAATTTGATGCCCTGGAAAGCCCACAGAATGCCTCGCATAAAAATACAGCTCGTGCCTTTAAGAGTTTACTGGCGGGTGCTTGTTGTTGTGCCAGAGTTTTAAAAGAACGTGAGAGTGCCGACACGAGACATGGAATTCGGTCCACAAAAAGGCAGCAGGCGTGCGCCTCAGCTGAGTACGTCACCTCAGAAATCCATGAGAGCTGGAAAGTATAAAAAAGGCAATCAATGCTTGTAGAGTTTCACATTTTATTAAAATGTCACCGCTGGTGCCTGTGGCCTAAAGGTCTTCATCAGTGTTAACAGTAAGTCATTAATGTACCGTTGAGATAATGGCTTCTTTTTCAATACAAGCGTGCAGCAGACCCCGCCCCAACAGGTTGAAAAGTCTGAAATTTGCATTTGCCCGCAGAGAGGGCTCTTCTGTTCGCTCAGCTCTTTGGTTTATTGTTGATCATTGCTTTTTGCTTATTAAATCAATTCTTCTTCTGCTGTAAACTGATTCTGAGGACAGTTGTTATGCTTGTGTTTGCCTGCAAAGGCTTCTCAGCTAATGCTAATGTGGTGCGACCTCATGAACACAAAAAAATCTGCCTGAGTTTGGACACTTTTCAATTTTGTATATTCTCTATGGTCCTTTCACTGGTTTGAAGTGGGAGGGGCTCGGGTGCACACGGTGATTTCAGAGAGCGACCAGGATTCAGCTGATGAATTGGAAAATTGCAGTTACAAGATAATCAAAATTAAAATATATTAAATGTAGAACAACCAAATAGAAACAAAGAATGCCAAATGTGCAAAAGGTACGAGTTGAATATAAAACAATAAAATACAATAAAAATGCAGTTTGCAAATTAGACTAAGAATTAAACATTTTAAATGGTTATATAAACAAACTGGTGTGCAGTCATGTTGGAACAGGAAGGGGCCGTCCCCAAACTGTTCCCACAAAGTTGGGAGCATCAAATTGTCCCAAATGTCTCGGTATGCTGAAGCATATTGGGTGATATCTATTGCAGCGTAGTATCAGCACATAGAACATTTGGGGTGGATGAGGTCTGCACGCTGAGTGCCCTTCTAGTTAAACTGTGCAAGTTAAACTTTTACAGTTTCTGAATAGCAGCCCAGAGGTGGAGCCTCTTTCTTTTCTGCTGTGTTCAGGTAGAGCTGAGAGTTGGACACACCTGTTTAAGGTGTACACCCCTCACGCCCTTTGAAAAAAGCATCAGTGTGAAAGTCTCACACATTGGTGCTGCACTGATACCTCAGTAATAGTGGCTGGCTGGAAACTTTTTAACATATTTTAATGAACTCAATTTTTCTTGTTTTATTTTGTTTTTTGTAAACATGAGTTTGCATTCTTCTCAGTTTTTACTATAAATTTCTTAGAAACGAATGCAAAAATTCTTTGTTTATTACATAAATCTGTTATTACTTTTATATAAATGTATTTTTTTAGACAGTGCCTGTCTGGTAGATACTCACATCTTACCTAACATTAATTTTTGCAGCAATTTACAGTTAATGTCCAAGCCAAGAGAACCCTAATGACATCGTTACCATCATAATGGTTTATTTCCCAGACTTGATGAACCTCCTACATAGACCACAAACCCTTTTTAAACTCGCATAGACTGTAAAGTTGGTGTTGACATTTTCCTTTATGCTTAAAAAAAATCATTACCAAAGCCAGTGTGTGGTGTTATTTGCCTGCATTTCTGACAAAAAAGTAATAAAAGGGAGGCTGCAGGCAGAAAACAGGTGAAACACCAGAGTAACCAGTGCATGTAGAGCGACACAGGGTATGAGCTGAATGTAATTTAGGTTATAGATAATGTGTGCGCGTGTGTGTGTGTGTGTGTGTGTTGAGATCCAGGAACCTCCTGAAGGTTCATTTTGTGGTAAAATGAACTGATTCATTTTATTTTAATTTAAATGTCTATTGAGTATCATGCCTCATTTGCATATTCTACTTTAAACCTGAAAACCTCATTTGCATTTCCCCCCTTTAGTAAAACCAATCACATTTCCATTTCCCCTCCACCAGCCAATCAGTTCTGCTGTCTGAGCCTCAGTCATGTGGATAATGAGGTGTCAGCCAATCACAGTCAGCCTCGGAGAAGAGGCTCGAGCACTGGGATTGGGTGCTCGCTGTGGAAATGTTGTTTCCATGGTAACATGTATATTTCATAGTGCATTACCTGAGCTGCCAGTTGTGCCCCACCTGTCATGCTCCACCTCCTCCCGGTGGTTATTAGCTGACCAGAGCATATGTACTCTTTAAGACTGGTTTTAACCAGAGAGAGGAGCGCCCATGTAAGCATGCTCAGTGATCTGTGATGCCTTTAATGTTCAGCAGTATGTCAGTAATTGTCCTCCAGAAGAAATTAAAGCTACGTTTTGGGGCATCTGAATCATATTCGCTCAGTAAAAAAATCATTAGGTGCACCATCTTAGTACCAGGTTGGACCCCTGTTGCCTTCAGAGCTGCATTAATTCTTCATGATTCAACAAGGTGCTGGAAACATTCCTCTGAGGTTTTGGCCCATGTGAAGCTCCCGTTCCACCACATCCCAAAGATGCTTTATTAGACTGAGATCTGGTGACTGTGGAGGCCTTTTGAGTACAGTGAACTCACTTTCACCTTCAAGGAAGCAGTTTGAGATGGTCTGAGCTTTGTGACATGGAGCATTATTCTGCAGGAAGCAGCCATCAGAAGGGATGGACATGGTCAGCAGCAGTACTCCTGTAAGCTGTGGGGTTTAAATGAGGCTTAGTTGGTACTGAGGGGTCCAAAGTGTGCCATGGAAATATCCCCCACATCATTACACCAGCAGCAGCCTGAGTTGTTGATACCTGGCAGGATGGATCCATGTTTTCATGTTGTTTATGCCCAGTTGTGACTCATCAGACCAGGCGATGTTTTTCCAGTGTTGTCCAGTTTTGATGAGCCCGTGTGAATCATGGCCTCAGTTTCCTGCTCTTATCTGACAGGAGAGGCACCTGGTGTGGTCTTCACGCTTCAACGCTCTGCGTGCAGAGGTGCTGTTCTGCATATCTTGGTTGTAACGGGCGGTTATTCGAGTTATTGGTGCCTTCCTATCAGCTTGAAGCAGTCTGCCGTTCTCTGACATCATCGAGGCATTTTCTAACACTGGGTATTTTCTCTTTTGCAGCCCGTTCTCTCTAAACCCTAGAGATGGTTGTGTGGGAAAATCTAAGTAGATTAGATAGTGGAGATCACTTTCTCTATTATGTAATTAACTTGCTCCCGTCTCAGCCACTAGAGGAGCCTGGTAGAAACAGATAAACTTTCATATTGAGTTATTATCCACCCTTAACACATTCGTCATGTCTTTTTCTTTGAAAGACTCTTAGAAAAAGAAGATTGTTTGGGTAAATAGGTCACGCTGCCGTGCTGATCAATGTGTGCCGAGGCTGTTTAGTTACTTGCACTGGAGGACACTGTCTCTGACCTACAAACTGTTTCTATAAACTGCTACACGAGCTGATCACTCAGACATTGACCGAGACAGTCTTCGCTGTCACTCTGACAGCAGCTGGCTGGATGATGGATCAGGTGTGAACAGCATGAGCAGCCTGACACTGAAAATATGATGTGATGTATTATATCTGGACAAGGCTGCTGAGGCCTTTCACACCAAACCTTTTTACTTTTTCTGCAAGAGCTTCGTTCAAAGCGTTCGGCACGCTGAGTCCAGGAAGAGTCTGTTATTATCTGCTCAGATCTGTCACGGTCCTGGGCCGGTTGCCCAGTGTTGTGTGTTTTTTTTTTTCTGCTTGTATTTCTGCAGTGTTCCTAAGTTTGTTTACAGTTTAGATTCCTAGTTTGTTACAGTTTCTGAATCCCGTTATTCCGTGTTGTGTTTACGTGTCAGTTTAATCACGTATCCTTAAGTTCCCAATAGCTTTAGAGCTGAGTTCTCCCTGTGTTCTCCCTCAGTGTTCTTTCCTTTTGTGTAGAGTCTCTCTGTTTTCCTCAGTGTGTCTGCCTCCCCGTGCGATGTCAAGTTTGTGTTTGTTTTCCTGTCTCCTCTCTTGTGTTGTGTGTGTCTTGTCTCGTTTGTGTAATTCTGTCCCCCCGTGTCTCGTCCTCCCCAGCTGTCTCTCTCTCCCTGATTACCTGGTGTGTGTGTGTATTTAAGGTCTCAGTGTTCCTGGGTACATTGTTGCGTCGTTGTCGTCCATGTTGCTAGTTTTGTTTGTAATTCCCCGTCTTGTCTCTTTGGCGTAGAGTCACACTAAACCCCGTGACTCTGGGATTTAGTGTTTTTGTGTTTTGGACCTCGCGTGTGAGCCTCCAGCATCAAAGCTGTTTGACTTCAGCTCAGTTTTCACGCAGGTCCAACCCCGCCTGCCGCACAGTGACACACAACAAGATAAATTATCCAGCTGTAGCAGACGTTTATATTCACTCACATTATGGGTACCGCAGTAATAATTCGATTTCTCGTTTCTTTTCTTGATGCTGAAAATGGAGCTTCTCTTTCATAGAGTTAAGTATTTAAACCTCACACAATTTTCAGCTTTTTCTCTTAACATCCTCTAACTTTAAACCCGTTTAAGGCTTTCAAGTCATTTATATATATAGCATGGGAGAGCAAGCTCCAGCAGCAATGCTCCCTCACTCTCGCTATTTCATTAAAGAGTGAAGAAGCGATAATTAGAACAGATGATGAGGAACATCTGCATGTAAACATGCTCACTGTCCTCGCCAGCCATTAGTGTGAGGAAGTAGGAGAGCTCTATGATCTGTTTGTTCTTCATCACCACTGGAAGACTGAGACAAAACCACAAAGCGTAACATGTGAGTGGATTTTCCATGTGCACCAGCTGATTTGAAGCCTTCCGGCAAAATCTAGTTGTCATTATTCTCATTTGAAGTTAGAGCAATTAGCACATCCAGCTAATTGGCAGCCTTCGGGTCTGAAAAATGAAGCCACCGCTGAAGTGCTAAAAACCGCAGTTCCTCCAGTGGCCACTTGAGGGTGCTTCTAAAGGCGAGTCCGTCCCCTCAGCCTCCCATCTTAAAGTGTCCGATATGAGGTCACGTTTGCCAAATCTGCTCTGCTGTTGTCGTCATTATTGTGGAGCTCACATTGTATCTCCTCATTTTTCATGAAGCACACCCACAGTTGTTTGGAACAGACAGTTCCAGCCCGCAGGCTCCACAGACTTCTGGATACCTCAGAACAGTTAACACAGTGGGCCATCACAGCTGCCTTCAATCTGCCAGAAGATGCACGCTGGGTTAAAGAGGCCACCAGGCAGTGCGAGAAGTCGCGTCATAACATGTGTTCATACCTGATTAACTACCAGGCTGAGCTGATTGACAACTGCTGCAGAGCTCTGCTTTCTCAAATATCAAAGACTCAAATATCAAACAGACTGAGCTCGGCTCGCTGCTGTGATGCTGTTTGCACCAGTTAAAAATAAGACGGCTGGGTGATTTCACCACTTGAAGGTTCAAAAACAAAACTCTGAATGCAAGCAGTTTGTGTGGATTTCTGTGTGTGGATTTTCCAGCAGCATGTTCCCCACGCGACCCGTTCAAACACAAACCGATTCGGACTTATTGCAGTTTTATCACCACTGCGACACGTAGATGTCACTTTGAAGGCGACGAGCGGTCGCGGGCCCGGTCCCTGTCTTCAGAACAACCGTTTTAAAGGCAGTGAGATTGATGGTGCCACGGTCTCCAACCACTGCTTCCTGAAATGTGACTGTACATAAAGTGTCCTGATATTAGCATTTATTTTAGAGGAACAATGTACCTCAGACCAGTGCTGTCCATCAAAGAGGAAGCTGTAGTTTTGATACCGTCAAACTGCCTCATGTTAAATCCTCTTTATTTCCCTTTTTAACTCGTGTTTTGCACGTGTTTCCTCAAATATCTCTTAACTTTGCACCCCAGGCTCACACAGAGCACTATCTACACAGAGCTTAGGTATTTTTCAACACCCACGATCCGTTAGTAACCCACTAAGAGCCGGTTTGTGAATGTGCCCAAGGCTATCCAAATATCAGCATCACTAATCTGTATTCATAGCTCAGCTCTCTGACATTTATCACCAGGTGCTTGTACTTGATTAGAAACATCTCCATCCATGTAAAGGTTGAAAACACTTCAGCTATCTTTAGAATGAGGACTTCAAAACAGCATCAGGGTGTTGGAGATTATACAGAGGAGGTCGTAGGAGACGCTGAAGCATCCTCGGGAATGTTTGCACATGCCTTGGTAACACCTCCCCGACAGCAGCAGCGATTAACTCAGCAGTGCAGTTGGGCCACTCGGTAAAGAGCCCTTTATAAAATAATCCTTTAAGCTGTTTACAGTATGTGCAGCCGATTCTAGAGTTTATCAAATATCGCAAACTCACTGCAGGTACCGTAATGTAAGATTACACTTAAACGTGTGTAATTTGGCTTCACTTAAAGCAGCCCGCAGTGGTTACATCTGCTGTCCTTTGGTCTGTGATTACAGAGGAAGGCGCTCAGACACTCCGCAGCACACCCAGCAGATAGATATCAGTGGGAGAGTGTGTGTGAGAGCTCCCAGCAGGAGTGTTTCCAGCTCTGAAACTACTCCAACAACAGGTTTCACAGAAGTGTGTGTGTGTGTGTGTGTGTGTGTGTGTGTGTGTGTGTGTGTGTGTGTGTGTGTGTGTGTGTGTAAACATTTGCCTATGTGCATGTGTTGTTTATCAGCGCTGCTACCTCCCAGTTCGACAGCAGCAGTAACCCTCAGATCATGTGATGAGTGACAGCTGCTGAACTGCACACATGTCCTGTCTCGCTCAGGTGATTGACAGTTTCGGCGAGAGATCAGACCGACTTTTGTCCGTGTGATGGAACTACAACGAGATGTACAAACTGAAGCGAGAGAGAAGCTTTTAGCGCGGGGGAAAAAACAGGATTATGGATTTTATTTCATTAACATTTTTTTATTGTATTAATTAACTCACATAATCTCCTCCGTCCTCCACCCTCCTGCACTTGACCTAGAAATGAATCGTGGTGCACCATCTTCAAGAATGTCTCGATTCCATACACTGTATATAAAAGATGGATGTGGCTGCTGTGACATCACTCATCGAATTCTGGATTCCACATTTTGTGTTTGTAGCTTCAGAATTTGTGTTTTAGCTGTCGCCGTGCTGCGTTTTCGTTTTTGTAGGCAGAGGTGACCGTATTTTGATGAGTGGGAGGAGTCTTAAGAAACGAGCTAATGCTAGCAAGCGTGGTTAACTGTGAGGTTGCAACCAAAGTCCTTCTAGAAGGAAGTCCCACCACTTGGGCATTTATTTGAGCAGTAATTTTGGAGATTTATCGAAATTAATTTTCATTTCAACCCTCTTAAATCTGAGTCATCATCAGCCCTTCCTCTGAACCTTGACCCCATGTTTCAAAGACAAGCAAATTGTACTTTTCAGGGGACAAAATTGTAAATGCCTGTCAGTTAGAATTCAGATTTTCTTTCCCCCTGATTGTCAAGACCAGAGATTTTTTTTAAAGAATAAAAGTGACATATATAATAAAGATCATAAAGTTTAAAAAGCTTTTTTTCCTGGTTTTAAATCAGGATTATTTGAGTCCCATGCATCTCTTTTATAATGCCTGTGGCTGCAATGCACAGACACCTGCTAAGTAGTACTAAATACAAAAATGCAAACCAATCCCCAGAAATCTGATAATGATAACAATGCTCTGTGTTAAAGGGTTAATGAAAGCAGCTATGCTCATAATTTTAAGCCTCGTCAATAGTCAGATGGGTGAGTTGGGTGCGTAAGTGTATCCAACAAGTCTTTAGTATAAAGGAACTGTGGCGAGAGCTGCTGGAGATGATGAGTCCTCAAAAGCTGTGTTAGATGATCGTTCAAACTATCTACTCATCATCGTTTGCTGGTGTGATAAATCGGGGGTCTAATATTCATCATCTATATATTCTTCTCACAGCTTCGATTAAAAGTAAACGTGTAACTTGTCTCGAACACTCGTGCCCGTTTGACAGAGAAAATAAAGTAGAGCAAAAGTGTGAAACAAAGAGCAGACGGATGATGCGTCTGTGTCATGTGTCATGTTTAATCGATATCACTGTCACAGCTCCGAAGCACGAATGTCTCATTTTGTCAGATGTTTGTTGACTCCGTTCTTCTCTCTTGTCTCCTGCACAGAGTAGACGAGGAGCGGAAGAGGGATTTGCCTGCGTGTGCATTTGTGTGTTTCTTGTGTTTGTTTTTGACACTTGTTTGTTTTCTTGTGCATTTCATGTTTAGTTTTTTTAACTCCTGCCTTTCGTCTTTTTCCCGCCGTTATGACTGTGCTCTTCACTCTCATTAGCCTCGCTGGTGTTCAGTTAACTCGTTCTCTGTGTTTGCGGTCCTGTTTCTCTGCTTTGTCGGGCTGGTTTTTTGTTCTGTTTTGATTGACTTCTGTTTGGACTTTCTTAGATATTTATTCTTATTCTCTGCAGTGCCCTTTGTTCCACAGTAAGTGCCATTAAAGCGCCTCTATTATGCTTTATTTTTTCTCTAAACATAAGGAAACACTACAAACACCCACCAGCTAATGACTAAGCAGTATTGAAACTGTGAAAACATGAAAGTTCTCCATTTCCAATTTGGCGTTCCGGTCGTTAGTGGTTGTTTGCAGACGAGTTGGCTTCTTCCACGCAACCAATCGGCTCTCTGCTAGTGGCTAAAGCACCAACAGATTCAGCCAGCAACCACTCACCAACCAACAGGGGAGAACCCTGACCCCAACCGAGTCTTTAGGCCTCTGAGGTACAAAAGGTACAAAATTGCTGCCAAAGGTTCGAGACAAGAGTTATAACGACATTGTTACTTTACTGGGTTATATGTGGCAAAGAGTTGGATATAACTGGTTTGGAGAGGGTTCGAAATGGAAGCGCTCAACTGTCGTGCAAATTTGATGTATCCCTTCGTTCATTTCCTCCCCTCTTTATGCTTGATCTGTTATTTTGTCTCTAGCCTTTGTTTCTCTGAGAAAATAATCTCTCCCTGGTTTTTCCCGTTGTCCTCGAGAGATCCTCTGATGAAGGTTGCTGCAGCTGAAATGCCAAAAGTTTGTGATTTTAAATTTAAGACCTGAACTCTTCACTCATTCGCTGCAGAGAAATGCCTCGTTCTGAAAAACAACCTCGGTCTCTCCACCCAGAGGAACTTTTCTTCTCTGTGCTTCTCATTTCCTTCACCATCTCCCCTGTTCCCTCTCTCTCTCAGATATATGTAGAGTTATATCTGGAAAACTCCATATATCCATGTTTTGTTGATAAAAGGCTCCTTTGGCACATACTTAAATTGACTCATGAGTTTAATTTTAACCTGAAATGGGATCCGTGCTGGTGCCAGCAGTCATTCTGTCACAGCGATCGCCTCCTTTTATTTAAGTGCTGGAATCTCGCTGAGAGTTTATTAATGAAGGAAAACATTCAGCATACGTTGAAAAGCCGTAATGTGCTGTTGTTGTTGGTTTACAGACTTGTTGGCCGTGCCCAAACACCCGTATGCCGCCATGGAGAACTGGGGGCTGAGCGTCTTCGTGGAGCAGAAGATCCTGCTGGACGCAGAGGTGTCGTCATCATCCTATCAGATGGAACTCACCATGGTGGTCGTCCACGAGATTTGTCACCAGGTAGGGGACCAGCCTGATGGCTCGGACGTCATGCCACCTTCTATCAAGGATACTGAACACACTGTAGTAGTAAGAAATGTATTATTGAGACCTTCAGATGTCACAGGGCTGGATGCCATCATTGATCATGAAAGAGTCGGTGTAACTGCTGATCAGTATGGCTTACATGGATGAAATGATCATTTTAGATACTTTAAGTCTGTCTGGATAAGTTTTTGTACAAATGGTGCAGAAACAATACATCTGTGAGCCACATAAATCACATTTTCCTACTCTGCAGACTACATAATCCGTCATAACTAGGGTAATTTCAATGTAGCATTACCTGCTCATCCTCCTAAAGATGTATCCTAACAATGTTTGATGTGCCCACCATCTGTTCCACATCTTCTCCTTAAAAAAAAAAAAAACCTCAGCTCCAAAGCTTCAGCTGCACTCATTATCTTCATGGCTTAAAAAAACCTTTTCGCGTCACTGAAATAAATTAAGATCAACTAGAGACGATGGATGAGAACAGATCATTTGCATACAGAGTAAGTAATGTGCACATTCCAGGGAGAGATTATACAAATCTCATCCAAAATTTATAATATTCCAGCTGACAGGAGGAACTTTTTCTCTAATTTAACAGAAATAAACAGCACGTCTTTAGCCGACCAGGACCTGCAGGAGAGAAGGCGATATTTGGGATCACACAATTCAGAAAGTCAAGAAGATCCTGACCATATGAGCCATCAAACTTCACTGAAGGAGGAATGAACACAACAAAAAGCCTCTGTATAAATTCACCAGACACATGAATAGATTCACTCTGGCTGACAGAGCGGAGTTTGAAGACATGCCCACTCAAATTAAAGATGTCTCACACTGAATATGTGGGCTTCACACTTTTTTCTTGAAGATGTAATTAATGCAACCTCATGCAAAAATGGAGCACGAGTACATGAAGTGGTGGGTTTGATGTAAAAAAAAATCTCCATCAGCTGATAATACAGGAACAGCAGGTGGTGACCATTCAGAGATAAACTGAGTTCATTCGCTCCTTTAAATGTTGGCACGCACTGCACAGAATTTCCCTTCATTTGGATTCGTCACATATCTGTTCCTTAGTCTCTGATTCTGCTGTAATGTGGTATTTTGTTTACTTGTCACATACGCCATAGATCCAGGCTGACAGAAGCTGCCTGTGCTGGGTTGCTCGCCTCGGTGGAATAAAACGGAACCGCCAGGCTCAGACCGGTGCCATGCGAGGCAGGTTAACCTGTTAGCACACGTTTATAATAATCTGATCTGCAAAAGACAGCCACAGCTGCTGGAAGTAAAACTGTGTGCAGACTGGTCAGTAACTGGTAGCTCACATCTGGAAAAACAGCATCAACACCTGGTGAGGGCCCGGCGGGTCTGATATGCAAACAGGGACACTTCTAACACTGTTGATCACAGCATGGTCACCACCTCCTGTTCATTTACTATAAGAATATATTGTAATAATAATTCCTAGAACCTCCCCTTCACCATAAATCTCATTTCAGTCCACACCACTATAGGAAAAATATTTATTATTATGTATATATATAATTATATAATTATTATAATTATATAATATTTATTATTATTATTATTATTATGCACAGAGAGAAAGCCTGAGGCAGGCGTCTATGACAGCAGATAAGAGATGAAGTC